>CAMQGK010000062.1:1000000-1052500 GCA_947000775.1 Pterois miles | reverse complement strand
AAGGAAGGGAAGTCAGACAGCGGCTGGTGGTACCGCGGTTTGGACTCTGCGGCTCACGTTACTGCAGTTTCACGAGCACGTAAAGAACGACATTGGCCGTAAAAATACGAAAGACTCTTGCTCAAACCAGTGTTTGATTTGCTTCTAGAAACATGGCGGAGCAATATGGCAGACTGCTCATTCTAAGCTAACGAAAACACTACTCTCTACTAGTACGACTACTCTCATCAACCTCTTTTTCAGTAGCAGCAGACTATGAAAAAGCTCTGATAACCCACTGTACACTGCCTTCCCAGCACCAAACAGGCCAAGTTAGTGACTAGCTGGTGAGCATAGTGGTGCATTCAGCAGCTAAAGAGCCAGATGTTTTTCCCAGGAGTTGGTGACAAACAAAACAGGACTTGAAGTGAATTTTGGACTTGCATTCATCAGGCGGCCAGAAACGGGACTCCAAAAATATGCTAATGTTTTTTCTTATCTGCACATTGTACCAACGACCCATTATTATGGTCTGGAAAATGTCCCATTTGTCTGACAGCCCATTATCCAGAAGCACATGGCTAATTATTAGCAGAATGGCGTCATCGGATCCTCACAGTTTTCCTACTGTGGTGAGAGCATGATCCACCCTACATGTTGCCTTCATTGTTTGGTTTGTTTAGGTCTGGACTCGGGCTGTCAGCGTTAATTTTGGATTTTAGTTTCTCAGTTTTAAAGCTAGAGTGAAGGTGCTGGTATCATAGGAAACTAGAAAACCTGCTACCCGCTACCTAGTGACGGAGACTAAATAGTGCTCCATACTTAAGCTAGATTTTGATGTGTGAATGTAAATGAGTTCTCTGGGTCCCCTCCAGTCTCCCCTTTACAGACATGTCCACACCCATGTTGATAAAGACTATTAGATACTTGACAAATGTCTCTTTGAGATACATTTTCAACAAATGAAAAATGTGTGATTAATTTGTGATTAATTATGATTAAATCTTTAAATTGACTGGCAGCTCTAGTTCACACATGATCATCAGGGTAAGCCAGTCAGACCTCAGGTCAGGGGTTACGGTTACACAAGACAATCTTAAAGCTGCATTCGGGCATTTCATACTTTCGTATAGTGTTCTTCAAAGACTGTCAGCTGCCATTGACTTTTGTAAAGTACTGACGTCATCAGCATTAACAGGATGCAGTATGTTAGTCAGTTTACTGTGCACTCTTTCCTAATTTACTTCTCATTGCATGCTTCGTGCCAACAATGTTCATTTGCTTACACTCGCTGGTTTCTGAGAGCTCTGTAGGTTTCTATGAGTCACTTCCTTTGAAGTGCACTACTCAGAAATAGAGTAAACAAGTTTGTAGTCATAAAACTGGTATGTCAGCGACTTTGAGACAACTTCCCTTAATGGATTTCCAAGAAAATATGACTAATGGATGTGTTGTTCTGCAAAAAATACTGTTAAAAAATAAAGTTAATATAAATTAACTTTTCACCTATCAGTAGTATATGCGCTGATTTCCACAACAGAGCCGACATGAACCTGGAGGTCAGATTGTTTTGTAAATTGTTAATTTCAAGGACAACATCATAAGTTCACCTTTTTAGCCAACATGGATGAGAAGTCCAATCAGTGTTGATGGTAAATGTAGTTGACTGAAGCAATAAATTCAGCAGTGTGTAATATTGACTGTGTGTAGTTTTCCTGCTTGTGGAGCCATGCCAGCAGTGCCTACATGTACCAGGATGCATTGTGTGTGAGCTTCTGATGCCCCGTGTCGCCGTTGGAGATAGACTCGGTGAATGCCTCTCTCTGCTGCATTTCATTCGGCTGTATGCTCGGAGTCAGTCATAACACTGCTAAACTGTATCCTCATCCATAACATCATCTGCACTCATGTTTTAGGATGACATTTTTACTGTTGAAAAAATAGCTAGTTTGCAATACATGCAAAGAGAACTAGGAAGTTTTGTTTTTAAGCAGCATCTAGAGCACGGTGTCTACCCAGAGATGGAGCCTATAAATCCAAGCTGAAATAGCCTGTAGTTTTACCTTGCATCCAACTATGTCACTGTCAATCAAATACCGATGCTGGATGCACGAAAAACAACAGATTTTGCAGCTGCTAACTCTGCTTTCTCAGTCAATATAGTACGCACTGAGGAGTTTATTGCTTCAACTGACTACATTTACCATCAACACTGATTGGACATCAACATCAAAGGTGATGAATTTTATAAAATGTAAATGCCCCAAAAAATGGAAATATGAACATCTAAAATTCTATGACAAGTGGGCAAACCCAGTTAAAGGCTGTGTGATACAACTGAGAGCTCCAGATCAGCTATCATTGTAAATTTCTCCACTGTGGGACTAATAAAGGAATATCTTATCTTATCTTATCTTATTTTATCATTAGATGTTTGATTCAGACCAACAACAACCCAGTGTAACCTTTCATTGAAAATGTACAGTCCCTTAGGGGACGCAGGACTGCCTGTGCGTTACCTCACAATATGCTCTATGTTACTTTGCAATATTTTGCGTTCCTCGCTATACATGTTGCATTCCCTTACAATAGTTTTGCGTTCCTAAGGTGGCTCCTTAGACTGACGCCATGGAAACCACACAATGGAGTGCACACACCTGTGGTAGGGCTTAATTTTAAGGAGGAACTTTGTTTTTTATTGGCCTTAAATATAAAGACATTAAGACCTCAGTGGCACAGTTTTCACACAAGTGAGACACATTGAAGCCCTGCTGCTACTTTGGCAGCTCCGGTGACGGACCTCACCTTCAGTTAGTGGCTGTGTAGTTACTCAGATTCAGTCAATGCAAACCCCAGAGCCGAGGGTCTGATCACATCTTCTGTGGTGCACGCAAAAGCGTGCATTGCACCCTCAGTTTAATAGTTTGCACCCTCAGTTGAAATTTGAATAATGATGTCAAGTGCAAGGTGGTAGTACTGAGTAGGCGTCTCGCCATGCACACTTTCTATTTTGGTTCATGTTACCTACGTGCACAGCGCGACATGGTGCTGATTATTGCATACTCAGCCAGTCACATCACTGGTCTCATTGCTCTGAAGCAGCTGTGCCAATCACAGTTAAACGCAGCCTAATAGCAGTACAGCTAACAGAAAGCTTTACCTCACGTTGATGGTTCAGAGCGTCACGACATAAACACACATCACCACAAATCTGCACCCAAAGACAGATGGAAGAATTTCCTACTATAACCGCAGTGTGTAATTGCAATACATTAAACCAACCACCACCCACCAGCCAAAGCACAGCCAATAGGAACGCTCAATGGGAACAATTTCTCTTTGAAATGACCTGTGATTGGCCAAAGTCTCCCATCAGATGCTGAAACCTGAGCCAAGAGGAGCAGAAGTCTAGTTTCTCTCACAACATTTGAATTAAAATATGCACAAATTTTGCCTAATGATACCAAAAATATACCGCCCACAGCCACTTTAAAACGTTTCAGCATGTTTGCAGCAAGTATTGCACTAATAGCACTAATTCAATGTGCATCCATAAACCCTGCTCCTGCTACGCTGTGCTGGGAAAAACTGTGGAAATAAACATAATATATCACTCACAGCGAGTGGAAGAAGAAAAGTATTGCAAGGGAGCACAAAATATTGCGAGGTACTGCAAAAGTAATCCTCTAAAAAATTCTCACTGTGACCCTTAAGGGGCTCCGTAGAAATCTACTGTTTGAGGAAAAAATATCCAGGTTAGCCTGCGAAATGAAGCCGTCAACACAAAACTCTACAGAGTAAATACAGTGTTAGTCTCAGTTAGTGGAGTTTTCTAGTGGCTGTGAGCAGTTTTAAGTGGGAATGCATGAATGAATAGTACAGGCTGCTGTATGTGGACTACAGCACTGCTGGAATTTGGTGAGTTTATATCCATTTGCTTCATGATGCCTGTTTATATTCCTTAAAGAACATTTATGCATCTCAGTGTTTCATTTTAGCTTGCTTTCCTTGATATCTTCTCCTTGTGTTATGATCACACATCTGTTTATGAAGCCAGACGTGCTGGCAGTTGGGATGTTAGCTGGTCCAAACTCATAAAACTTCTGGAAAGGACACTCATGCTAGCACACACACACACTTTCAGTTGTGCTTTACAGAGCTGCAGCATGGCAGGTTCCACTAGTGGTGAGTGACACATGTGGCAGGAATGTGGGTAGAGGCAGACAGCAGGCGCGTGCCGAACTTCAACACAGATTTAGCCTGGAGTCGCGGCACGCCAACACACTGTGCGGCCTCAAACCCAGAAGCCCAGACTGCGGTTTAGGCTACACAGCTGAGATTGCCTTTGGCACTGAGCTCTAACCAGCTACTCCGACTGCTCTCTTTCCCCCTCTTTTCTCGCTGTGTTTACCGCAGGTGGCTGTGAACGGCGGCTGGAGCCTGTGGGGAGCGTGGCAGCAGTGCTCCAGAACCTGCGGAGGTGGGGTGGAGTTCTCCTATCGGGAGTGCACTGACCCGGTGCCTCAGAATGGAGGGAAGTACTGTGAAGGACAGAGAGTTCAGTACCAGTCCTGCAACACACAGCCCTGCGACAGCAGCGACGGTGAGAATCAGCATTTCACCAACCAATACAAACCGCTGATCGTTTTGATATAAAATAATACATTCTACGGTATTTAATAGTTCAAAAACTAAATACAAATATTAACATGGCGTAACCAGGTAGACAGATACAATAACTCTGTTACAGTTTGTCAGAAACAGAACTCAGACGCAGACTCTGGGTAAATGGGATGAACAAGAAATAGCAATTTATTTACAAAATGCAAACAATCAAAAAACAAACTCAGAAACTCAGGCCACAAGGCAGAAAGGAAAAACCGAGCAGCGGGCAGCTGGACAAAATCTAAAGGATCGACAAAAAAACAGCAGTGAACCATCCATCCATCGTCAACCGCTTATCCCGTTAGGGGTCACGGGGGGGCTGGAGCCGATCCCAGCTGGCATTGGGTGAAGGCGGGTTCACCTGGACAGGTCTCCAGTCCATCGCAGGACACATAGAGACAGACAACATAGAGACAGACAACCATTCACACTCACATCCACACCTACGGGACATTTAGAGTCACTGTTGGACTGTTGGAGGAAGCCGGAGTACCCGGAGAAAACCCACGCTGACACGGGGAGAACATGCAAACTCCACGGAAGAGTCCCAAGCCGGAATCGAACCTGCGACCCTCTTGCTGTGAGGTGACAATGCTAACCACTGCACCACCGTGCAGCCCATGGTTAACCACACGCACCAAAAAACACTGTGAACAAGAGTTGCAGACTGACAAAAATGGCGAGAACGAGCATTATTTACGACAGAAGAGTGAACTGGCGCCTGTTCACCTGGTCACCCAGGTACAAGTAGGCCGGCTGATGAGCTGATCGGTATCAGCTCATGGCGGCCGGAGGAGGAGTTACGCCCACTCGATCCCACTCAAAGACACAGACAGGGACACAGGGAGGAGAGGGAACGTGGAAGGACACACTAAATGGAAACCTGCAGTAATAATGAAAATAAATACAATATCATTCATCAATAATCACCATGCTTTCCTGTGTAGAATCTCACCAAAATATCAATTTACAGCTTTCCTGTAAACAACCAGTGTCATATTGATTAGGTCATTATCACTAGTTAACTGATTCATTTTTTTTGTTTTTAACATTTAAGCATTTTAATACATATGTTTCATATATTTATTATTTATATTCCATCTTTGAATTATGATCCTTTATATTTCTTCTTCTCGTTGTTATATTTATTCTGTTCTGCTTTTCTTTATTGCACACTAACTTTGTTTTAGCACAGTCTGGCTATAGAAAGCCATTCCTGTCAAACAACGCAGGAAACAGATCCTGTAATGACTATATGATGAGTTTATGTCTCAAAATAATGAGAAGCTTCTTTAAAATAATGACACAGTATCTTAAAGTAATAAGAAACTTTAAGAAAAATGACATGAAGTTTCTCATTAATTTTTGAAATACTAACTCATTATTTTGAGATACTGTGTCATTATTTTGAGATATGAACTCATTATTTTGTGAAAGTTTGTCATGATCGTTTTTTTACATCACACTGGCAGGAATGGGCTTCCACAGTTGTTGGAAAAGCTGGTAACAAAACAAACCTTCTGCAGTATATAATCAGACTGCTCATAAATCATAGTTAGCCATTTCAGCTCTCTTTATATACACTACAATGCAGGTAATCCATCAGAATGTGTATTCTGAATTTCTGCTATTATAGAAATATGAATATTGACATATTTAACCTTCAGTATTTGACTGTAGGACTATTTTTACATACATATATAGTATTTTGGTAAGGCAGGGCCTTACTTAGGGAATCAGATTTTTAAGAGTTGACCTCAGCACTAAGCTTTACTTCGTCTTTTACTACAGGAAAAAGTTTCAGAGAGGAGCAGTGTGAGAAGTACAACAGTCCCAACTACCTGGACTACAACGGGAATATGAAACAGTGGATCCCAAAGTACGCTGGTGTTTCTCCCAGAGACCGGTGTAAGCTGTTCTGCAGGGCCAGGGGCAGCAGTGAATTTAAGGTGTTTGAATCCAAGGTACAGTATACGTACTCACAGTTCATACACAGCCATTTAGCCAGCGTGTGACATTCACTCACCCCAATATTGATCTGATGCTTTCCAAAAAAAATAGAAATACACTGTATAATATTTGGGAAAAGAGCACAATTGTACTGTAAAACACATATTCTTTGAGTATCTGAGTCTTTCTGTATTGCCATGACAAAATGTATGTTAGCTTGGAGAATGAAAGCCAAATATGTATCAGTTTATTAAGATATTTAATCATGATTAATCGCAAATTAATCATTTATCTGTTCAAAATGTACCTTAAGGGGGAGATTCATCAGTTATTTAAACTCTTATCAACATGGGAGTGGGAAAATAAGATAAGATAAGATAAACCTTTATTAATCCCCGGAGGGAAATTCGGGTGTCATAGCAGCAGCAACAACAGTGCAGATGAATTACAATATAAGTAAAAGAGAAGGTCCAAATAACCTCCTGACAAGCTAGTCTGACCTGGTTGGCACCAATGGATTCATCAGGTTTTCTGGTTTCAGATGACGCCAGTATCTTCACTCTGACTTTAAAACTGGAGACCACTACGACTTAAACACCACATGTTGTGTTCCTGAATTTCCCTCCGGGGATTAATAAAGGTTTATCTTATCTTATCTTATGTTGCATTAATGCATTATAGAAATTTGTGGCGTGAATTTGCGTTAACGCATTATTATTATTATTATTATTTTTCTCTTTTAAACGTAACTGTCACTTCAGTATGAAATGTCTCTTAAGCTCTTCTTGAAAAAAATCCAAAAAGGTCCACTAACTATCATATTTGCGTAGCTTCACTTGCATCTCACAGTCTCTGGTAAAAGCTAACAAGCCATCAGTTCAGATTATTTGTCCAAAGTCACAGTCTCTGCATCTTAATATAGACTATGAGCTACAGCTGGATAAGAACCGAGCAATCACGAAACAAATCTACAAGATGCGGAGATTGTGACTGTTGCTCAACACTTGTGATGAAAGAAGCAGTGACACCAGCTTGTTGTGTCCCTGCAGGTGACTGACGGGACGACCTGCAGCCCCGACACCACATCAGTGTGTGTCCAGGGACAGTGTGTGAAGGCGGGCTGCGACCAGGTGATTGGCTCCAACAAGAGAGTGGATAAATGTGGAGTGTGTGGAGGAAGTGGGCTCACCTGTAGAAAGATCACAGGCTCCTACAACAAAGCAATGTAAGTGATCCAAAAAACATGACCCAACGTCGGCTATGAAAATGAGAAAGTAATAACAACTGTATGAAGTTCAGATTCATTGAAATCAGGGCTGTCAAAGTTAACATGATGATAACACATTATCACAAATTTGTGTTAACAGCACTAATTTCTTTAAGCTACTTGTGATTTTTAGGTTGTAGCGGACTCAGTTTAAAGCTGAGTAAGGATACTGGTATCATACTGGAATCCACCGGTAACAACAGTGTTATTCTAGTTTACGTGGAGGTTGAATAAAGCTCCAAACTTCACATTTTAGATGTTCCACACACAAATATGATATTCATCAGAGAGTCCTTACTCACAAAAACTCTTAGCAATGGGAGTCATGTTTTTTGTCTAAGAAGCAGTTGTTCGATGGCTTTTCCAGTCCTTGTAAACTCTAACTGGAGATTATTTTATTAGAAACAAACCAGTTGAGATGAAAGGTTGTTACTCAGGTTATATAGATGAACCAATCAGAGCAGTTTGACACACAGACACACTCACTCACATACTCATGATGAATCCTCAGTCTTCAATATGGGAACAGATACACAGAATAACATACATGATAAAGAAGAGTAAGAAGTGAGTCTTCTTACGTTCTCCTCGCCTGTGGGTGGTGTTATTGTGGCTCACCCGAAGGCCGTGGTCGTTGTTCCCTCGATGGTAAGCAGGTCAGAAGTTACTGGCACCAACATTTCCAGTTGTTAGACACTTTTTGTCATCAACACAAAAATGATGAAGAGAGGTTTCTATGTTTTGCAGTAGTTTACAGTTTAATATATGTGGCTTTTCTTTGCCACTCTCAGCTTACCTGACTTGTTACTCAGTGCCCTGGGTGGTTTTGAGGCAAACACAATGCCAGTGCTGAAATATGAACAGAAAGGACGAGAGAAAGTGTCTGTGTGCAGTTTCAGTTGGTGTCAGCTGAAGAACTGATCAGTCCTATCAGAAGTCCCTGTGCCGTCCTGTGATTCCACGACATGACGGTTTTCCATTGGCACATTGAGTCAGCTGCGTTGGAAATGAATTCCTTTGTCACTCATTCAGCCTAGTTGTATAATGCAGTGTAATTGTGGGAATGCTGTAACACACTTTATTGTTAGACCAACACATTCCAGCTTGTTGGGTCATCCTGGTCAAATATAAGCCTACAGCCAGCACCTGGTTGGCACAAAGGCTGAAAACAGGGAAAAGCTAGCCTGGCTCTGTCGACTATCGCTTTAAGCAGTGAGATTTACAGATTACGGTGTAGTTTTTAGCATTTGAAAACAAAGTGTGTACATCTAAATCTTTTTTTTTTTTCTCTACCAGCTATGGATACAGCGACATTGTCACAATACCTGTTGGCGCTACTAACATTGACATCAAACAGCGGAGCCACAGAGGAATCAAGCATGATGGGAACTACTTGGCTATAAAGAGAGAGGGTGGCAGTTACATCCTCAACGGGAACTTCTCCGTATCCACGGTGGAGCAGGACATTCCTGTGCTGGGCGCTGTGCTCAAGTACAGCGGGTCGTCCACCACACTGGAGAGGATCCAGAGCTTCAGGCAGCTGAAGGAGGCCATCACCATCCAGCTCCTTGCCACTGCAGGAGATGCTAACCCTCCCAAGGTCAAATATACTTTTTTCATCCCTAGGGATGTGACCTTCAACAAGTCCAAGGAGAGGAAGGGCTCTTCACCGTCGTTGCATATGATCCATCCATTCGGCGTGCCTGACTGGGCGCTGGGGGAGTGGTCTGAATGCTCCAAGAGCTGTGGCTCCGGATGGTCCAGGAGGAACGTTGAATGCAGAGACAGCGCAGGCTTCCTCTCCAGCCAGTGCGACAAAGACCTGAAGCCCACGGACATCAGGCCTTGCGGGGATCTGCCATGCCCCATATGGCAGATGGGACCTTGGTCAGTCTGCTCACGAACTTGTGGCCAGGGGGAGCGTCACCGCAGTGTCTTCTGCATAGACTACACTGGGAAGACTGTTGAGCCAGAGAAGTGCGATCTGAAGAAAATCCCAGAGCCAGTCTCTGGACAATGTCTCAACCAAGAGTGCTAATGAAGAACGCGAGTGTAGTGAACTTTCCCTTTTTTTCTGTCTGCACTTATCAACCATGGATGGATTACTGAATGGGCACACTGGGCACAGGCCCAAGGGGTCAGGGGTCAGAGACACACAACAACCACAGAGACACAAAGTGAACACCAAAAGACACAACACAACCACAAAGAGACACAAAACAACCACAAAGAGACACACAACAACAACCACAGAGACACAAAGTGAACACCAAAAGACACAAAACAACCACAAAGAGACACACAACAACCACAAAGAGACACACAACAACCACAAAGAGACACACAACAACCACAGAGACACAAAGCGAACACCAAAAGACACAAAACAACAACAAAGAGACAGAAAACAATCACAGAGACACAACACAACCAAAAAACCAAAAAAAAACAAAAAGAAAAAAACACAAAGAGACAGAAAACAATCACAGAGACACAACACAACAACAAAGAGACACAAAACAACCACAAAGAGACACAAAACAACCATAAAGAGACACAACACAACTGCAAAGAGACACGTAACACACAACATCTCTAAGTCAGTCTGGAGTCTCTGAGATTCTGGTCCAGCTGTAAAATGTGGTTCACAATGTGTGTAATTGTTTTGTGTACCTTAGAGTCTGGAAGTGTAGCTTCTCCAGTATGTCGGAGGGATGGGGGCCTTTACATACCTGTGCCTAGGGGCCCATTGTCTCATAATCTGTCCATGTTACAGCTAGTCACATCAAGTCACATCAGGGGCATTTGCCTGAATATTGTTTTGTCATCTTTTGTTGACATTTGACAACCACTATTAAGATTTGAAACAATGGAAATCTACCTCAGGATGTGCATGTGATGCTTTGTATAGATGCTCGATGAAGGTGCTCTGTGTGTTTCCAGAAAGAGTTTTCTAGTCCCACTTTAAAAAGAAACGAAGTCTGCTATAATCTGTGGTTTGTCTTTCTCAATTAGTTATCATTTAAAGTGGGGCTAGAACAAAGGCATGAAACCTGCTGTCAAACACCAGCACAGTGTAAGTATACCTCCAGTTGTCCTCCACAGAACTCAGACCCCTATAAAGCTTTGATCGAGCCATTTACCTGTTGTTGAGGTAGGTACATACGATTCTCCTGTTTGATTGCTTCTCTTTTCTACACACATACTAAAATGTGTTGGATTAAATGACTGTGATGATGTCACTTTTTTTTTTAATCCTGAACATTTGCATTGTTGAACTGTGGAAAAAAACGTTCAGTTACACTAATTCTGACAATATTTTGGAGTTTATTTTATAGCCTGTCAGAACAGATGTATTCAATGCTCAATGAGACGTACAGCATTCATAGAGTTTGATTTTACACAGTGTGTAACATGAATTAGCCTAGATAATGACTGGACATTGATGACCACAGTAACCCATGACAGAGATTTTCCCTCTACCCCGTAGTTTAACTTTTAGCCTTTTCCCAGGCGTATTATAATGCAGTTGAAAGGCACAGTGGTACATACAATCTGAAATGCCACAAATGTTTCTTGGGAGGTGTTATTACTAAGTTAAGTGATAAGCATACTATCTATCATGTATATGAAAAATAACTAATTTTATTCATTTCCAGTCTCTTATTTTTAATGCATCATATGCGAACACTCACAGTTGTTTTCATACTTTTGTATGTATATTTGATTTCTTCATTCCTGTTGTTGATTTACAATATGTCATAAAACAAAAGAGATGGAGCATTAGGCCTATATCCCTTCAGTGAAGGACCACACTATTTGAATATTACAGCTTCCTTTTTAAGCTATTTATTTTTGTAAAATTTTTACCTTGGAGATGTAATTAACATGGCAGATGCTGCTGCCGTTGAGATTTTTGTCTATAAAAATGGTCAAATAAACACATTTATGTCAATACATGGTTCTCTTTTACTGCAACTTTTCCTTCACGGTGGCCAACAGGAAACTTTGTGCAAGCCTTTTCCTTTTCGCTATTGTGCACAAACGCTTCATTACATGAGGATCCTTGTGTCCAGACGGTTGGGTACATATCGTACAATCGTGTGCCAAAATCAGGAGGAGCCATACTTCAAATGACCCATAAATTCCAAACAAATGTTCAGTTTTCCATGTTTTCCAGAGCACTCTTTTCGGACACCGAGGGCTACTAAAACTCACCAATGAAGGCCAGACTAATGGAAGTCTTTGAGGTGGATTGGCAGCCTTTAAAAACAGGGTGAGGCAGGTTTCATTGCTGGTTTTACAAACTGAAACCCCTTAAGATGCTCAGTAAAATCCTCCCGCATTGGAATAATTTCTCTGCTCAGACATCTAAAATAAAGACAGCCATATAAAAACCACACTCAGCAGCAGTGGTTAGGGAGGAACCTCCATTTAACAGGCAACAGCACTGACTTAGCAATATCCTGCTCTTAATGTCAGTCTTATTCTATTCACAGCTGACTGAACAACCCTACCAATCGGCTCATAATATATACATACACACGATTTGGTTTGGTTTGGGTCAGGCTACTGATGGCATTTTAATATATTTACAAAATACAACATTTCAGACTTTACCAAGGATAGAAATATATTTCCATTACTGTCCCTGGTGTTTTCACAGTCTATCAAGTTTAATCAAGATAAAGGCATTTTATGTCTGACATTAAAAACAATATTATAAAACAGGAATTAAAATAGGAATCAAAATCATATGAAAAGTATATTTTTTCAGGAAGCAGAACAGGTAAAACGTGTCATAAACACTCACAAATAAATAAAAATCACCTCATTAAAGACACTGGTTGTGTGTCAATCAATCACCATTTCCACATCCACATTTTATCAGGTAATTCTTGCCTAAAAGGAAGGAAATAATTAAACATTCAAATAAGTAAAAAGAAGAAATGATAAAAAAATAAGAAATAAAATATGACAGCAACAGCAAATTACACAAGATACAAGACAACAGAATGTACAGTAAGTAGGGCTGTCAAAGTCAATGCATCAACGCATGAACACAAATTTGTTTTAACACCACTAATTTTTTGACACATTAACACAATTTATCGTTCGGAGGTTGGAGAGGCTCCATTTTAAAGCTAAAGTGAAGATGCTGGTATCATATAAAACAAGAAAACCTGTAGAATCCATTGGTACCATCCAATCCATGTCATACTAGCCATCTAAACGTTGGTGAGGAAAAACTGTCATGTCCATGTCCAAAGGGGCCCGTTGACCTCTGACCTCCAGATGTGTGGATGTAAAAGGGTTCTCTGGCTCCCCACCAGTCTCCCCTTTACAGACATGCCCACTTTCTGATAGTCCCAGTCAGTCTGGATCAAGTCCTAGTCAAGTCAGCACTCTCAGACACACTGACAGCTGTTGTTGCCTGTTGGGCTGCAGTTTGCCATGTTCTGATTGGAGCAGATTGTTGATGCTAAAGTCAGAACCTGGGAGGGTTTCTGGACAATATCTGGTATTGATTAGTGCTGTTATTGATTTACAATAATAAATATATCCATACATCTACATAAGCAGCACATTTACCCACTCCCATGTTCATAAGAGGATTAAATACTTGACAAATCTTCCTTTAAGGTACATTTTAACAGATAAAAAAGATGAATCATTTGTCTATTAATTTGAAAAACACTGCACGTTCTAGTGTGCCAACGAATTGTGGTAGATTAGGTATAATTTGTATTTTCCAAAATTCTGAGTACCTATGTTTAAAAAAAACAGCAGAATGTGTAATATGAGGAAAATAAATGTGTTGTATAAAATAAATACATGAAAATAAATGTGTGATTTGTGCTAGTGTTGATTAGATGAACAGGTCTGTGTGTCACTATAAAGACAGGGGATTTCTGTCAGTGTGGTCCTAGTCCTAGTCCTAGTCCTAGTCCTCAGCCTTGGTTGGACCTGAGCTCTACATGTTGCTAAATGTGACACTTCCTGTTTCTTAACTGTACAGTACCGTGAGAGATGCGCGTTGCATTGTGGGGATACAAATACAGCGCATAAAGGACAGCGGGGAGCACAAAGGAATGAAAAAGCACCTCGGAAACTTTAAACTTCAGCCTGTTGTCATGTGAATTCATGTGAGCGTTAATTCAACTGTGAGTTTGGGCGGCTGGCAGGCGGACAACTGCCTGAGAGGCGCAGGGAATGTGAGGGTCGGAGCGAGGCGGCAGGGCGCACCGCTGTCTCCGATCGCTGCTTTTTGTCAGCTGAGCTGTGTGCATCCCGAGGCCCAGCCGACACCAAGGGCCTCATCCCAGAAGGTAACTTCCCTTCGTCGAGTCAGTCGGATACCCGCATCCCCGCTGTGTACACTTTCATACGACTATCGCGTTGTCTAAGTAACGATAGGGGTAAAGGAACCAACTAATGGTACTGTGCTATGTCGGTTAGCGCTAGCATTGTAGCTAACGTTAGTTAGCAGCTGTGTCGACGTGACCAGGGTTATCTACGGTCAAACCGGAAACGTGCTTAATTCAGCTTCAAAATAAATGGGATGAATCGAATGACTTATTTCTACTTGCTTTAGAATAGTTTTTGGTTTGTAGGAATGGTTGTCTCTGTGTAGCCATAGCTAGGAAGGGAAACATATAGATTATAATATATTATACAAACTGAACCGTTTTTGAAAATAATAGTACAGCTCAACGTTGGGTAAATGATGGGTAAAACTTTAAATTTACATAGCACCATAACTATTGTATATTTGTACTTTAAAGTCTAAGGACGAGTCTATTCGTTTTAAATGTAACAACATATTTAAAAGCATTGCAGTGTGGGCACCTGTCTTTTATTTTGACAGGTAAAATCGGATGTACTTTTCATGTCTTGGCAGACTTGACGTTTGAGCTTGACACTGTTAGCTAAACTGTGGTTGTTGTTGCAAATGTTTGATGAGCATCTTTCCCAGCAGACGCTCAGCCCGAGCCGCGCAGGCAGGCAGCCTCTCCGCCTTACCGCTGCCTGTCGGCCCGCGGTGAGGTGCCTCAGCCCGGCGCGCACGGCCACCTGCTGACGGGATGTAAACACAGTAAAAGTACCAGGCTGAAGCATGGACGGACGGAAGGCTACGCCTCCTCTTCCCTGTCGCCATCATGAATATTTTTGTGGTGAACTGGGATAGTTTATAACTGTTGTGGCTGTCTCCTGGTTACGTAATTACCGATCAGTCAATTGATCTAAAAAAAAAAAGCGTATTTTGTTAAACAAAAACTGTCAAATCCTCACATCCAACAAGCGACATTAATTTTCTCAAATCAAAATGTAGTCAGTGGATAAATTTGAGCCATCACATGGGCCGTTAAATTTTTCACAGAAATGTTTTCTACATTTTTGTAACATAATTGTGTCCTCTCTTAAAGATGTAATTTATGCCCAACGGTGTATTATATTTTTTCTGATCGATCATATTTGTTTATTATTTATTTTTTATGTACTAAGTACCTTTTTGTCAGGAAGAACTTAACAGAAATCATATAACATTAGCTAAGTAAAAGCCCACGGTGAAACTGGGTCTCGTTTGTCTTGGTCCTGTTTGCTGGTACATCCAGGCACTGAGTCTGTAATTCACTCTGCCTTTATTGGGCCAACGCAGCCCAGGAGGACTTTCCTGTGGTCCGTGTGTTAGTAAAGGGGAGAGCGCTCACCCTGCGAGAGCCTCTTCACTTGAGCTTTTGTTTGATGGAAAATCTCATGCCTCAGAGAGTCCACATGTCTCGCAGACAGCTGCCGAGCATCCTGTAGTGCATTGGCCTCCACATGGGTCTGGCTCGCATCGCTGCGCATCTGCTTTGATTGTTGTTACATAACTTGGCATTTTGTCCTCTGTGCTCCCTACCCTGCTTTCACCTCCCCTTACCTTGCTTTCGCCTCAGAGAGGACCTTGGTATTTTTCTGTACCTACCTACACCCACTGCCTTCCACAATGCATTTGCCTTTTTCTGACCCTGTCTTTACCATGGTATTGGTGTTTTGCAGAGGGGTATTTGACATCACATTTTACATTATTACTTATTGATTTTTACTGAAGTGGTTCAGTGAGAGTCCACTGTTATTTCACACCCAATTATTTAACTGCTGTGGTCGGCTTTTATTTAGTTAAGAATAGGGATGCACCGATCTGACTTTGTCAGACCAGATACCCATAGCGATACCTGGACTTTGGGTACCGGTTGATACCAATACTGATCCAGTACCAGTGTTAAAGTAATAAGCTGTATGCCTCACTGTGTGGAAGTGACTGTGATCATTCTTTTATGTGTAAAGCAACATCAGGCTTGACTCAAACATTGACTTCCTGTAAAACAACATGTAACAAATAAATACATAGATATAGATTTACTGAATTGTTATTTATTATTAAAATAATAAATCGTACACCGACCACTTGGTAAAAAATATTAAAACTAAGATGAATTACAATTCAAGCATAAACCTTTTTAATGTAGCAACAAATTGGTCAAAACTGTGGGAATAAAATTCCAGTATATAATGCACATAGTATATAAACACAGACTTGTATAGATTGGCTCTACTGTCATTGATACCTGATCCAGCGTTTTCAGTCAGTATTGGCTGATATACAAGCTAGTATCAGTGCATCTCTAATTAGGTAGCAAAGTATTCTCATACAACGGTTTGTATGATATCTTACAAAAAAGTCATTCCTCCCTTTTTCCCCTTTTTGTTCATTTTCCTACGAATGTCCAGCAACACGTGTCAGTTTATGCTTGTTACATGCACACAGTCACAGGAAAGAGCATCCTTAGGTTTAGGCAGTAACCCAACTTAGTTAGGCTGAGGAAGAAATTGACGTGGTCAGGCTTAGGCAACACAACTATTTTGTTAGACTTAGGAAAGATCATGGTTTGGCATGAAATAACCCTGGAAGTGGTGTCAGTTAAGTACTGGAGTTACATGACAAATACATCAACGCTGATTCTGGATTCACACGGGACACGAATGCCGGTCTCCTGGGTGACAAGGCTGGGGTTTTTGACCCACCCCTCCACTCTGACCTCCTCCCCATGTGGCTTTCACCACTCTTTATGTATCTTGGTGTCTATATTATGTAAATTACACACATTTTATGTGACATATACAATGCATTATTTTTTTGTAGGTATAGCCACCAACAGTGTATAAGACCAGTCTGTCATTAGACACTTTAGCATTGCTAAAATGATGCAAAGTTCTTGACACATAGAATAGCAAAGCTTAGCAAACATATTTTTAATGGATCTTTTACTCCTGACATATAGTCCATATGGTTTAGCTTTTGCAAACTGGTGTTTTTTTTTCCCTCCATCTCTCTGCAGGACGTATTTCCTGAACACGGTCATAAAGTGACTCCAACATGGGGGTGAAAACTTTCACCCACAGCTCGACGTCCCATAGCCAGGAGATGCTGGAGAAGCTCAATGCTTTACGTAACCAGGGTCACTTATGTGATGTCACTATTCGGGTCCAAGACAAGCTCTTTCTGGCCCACAAAGTGGTCCTGGCCTGCTGCAGTGAGTTCTTCCGCTCGAAACTGGTGGGCCGGCCAGAGGAGGAGGACAAGTTTGTGTTGGATCTTCACCACGTGACCGTTAGTGGCTTCGCTCCACTGTTGGAATATGCCTACACGTCTACCCTCTCTATTAGCACGGAGAACATCATCGACGTTCTGGCAGCTGCAAGTTACATGCAGATGTTTGCCGTTGCTAGCACATGTTCAGAGTTCATGAAGTCTAGTATTCTGTGGAGCCCGGGTAACAACGGCAACAATAACAACATCACGGCAGATAAGCCACATGAGTCAGCACCAGAGAGCGCCTCATCAAACTGTGCCCTGACGCCATTGGATGGCAGCGTATCACCTGTTTCCTCTGACTGCAGCGTGATGGAGAGAAACGTTCCTATATGCCGCGAATCGCGACGGAAACGCAAAAACTTTGTAACAATGGCATCGCCAGAGAGCCCGCTCAAATGCACTACACAGATGGTCACCACCTCCCCTCAGATCCCCAACCCATCCCCCTCATTCTCAGACAGCACAGCCCAGCCTGTGGAGTCCTCCCTGGCCTTCCCATGGACTTTCCCGTTCGGTATCGACCGGAGGTTCCACTCAGACAAATCAAAGCTCCCAGAGAGCCCTCGTTGTTTAGAGCAGGGTGCTCCAGGGACCTCAGAGGTGGTGGTCGGCCGGCGGCTCAGTGACTTCCTAACGTGTGAGAGCTCCAAGGTGGTGTCGTCACCAGTGCCGGCCGAGGAGGAAGACGTGAGGGTGAAGGTGGAGCGACTCAGTGATGAGGAGGTCCAAGAGGCGTCCTCACAGCCGGTCAGTGCCTCCCAGAGCTCGCTGAGTGACCAGCAGACGGTGCCAGGGAGTGAACAGGTCCATGAGGAGCTCCTCATCAGTCCACAGTCATCCTCTATAGGTGGTGCTATTTCTCCTTACCTAAATGATCCACAGCATCTACAGTCGGCCTCTAAACCGCTTCCCCCAAATCCAGTCATAGCTTTGAAGCATTAATAAGGTACAGCAAGTCTGTCAGTCTTTGGATTTATCTACATGTTGAAGCAGCGTGCATGCAGCAGTACTGCCCGTATAAGGAGTTTGTAGGGACGTCTATTTTTGTTTTGTTTTTTTAGCCTCTCCAAAATCAAAACTACCAGACCAATAGTGTAAGGAATGGATTAAAGTTTCAGCAGGCAGCAATGTTTTGGTATCATTGGACAAAAACTCCATAATAACCTTTCAGCATATTGTAATTCATGTTCTGTGAGAAAACTAGACTTCTGCTCCTCTTCATGACTGTTTTCAGGCTTTAAAAAAAAATGTAGCTTGTGACGGAAAAAGTTGACCAATCACAGATCATTTCAGAGAGCGAGGGAGTCCCTATTGGCTGTGCTCCGGCTGGTGGGTGGTGCTTGGTAGTTCCTCAACAGATCTCAATATGGCTGCCGGGACACAAACTTTCTCATTGTACTGCTAAACAGTAACTATGAGATGTTTCTGAAAACATCTGAGGAGAGAAATAGTCACTACAGTAACAGAGTATTGATTCATATCCGATCAGTGCTGCCTAGTTTGACCATGTGGTTGCCGTTGGTGAGTGATTGACAGCTGGCTCATGGACGGAAGCTGGACAGCAGAGTCTAGCTCGGCTCCGATTGGTTGTTTTACACCGATCTGTGAAATCTTATAGATGCACCGGAGGACATAGAGGAACATGATTTTTCTTCAGATTACCTGTCTAATGCACTACTGTCAGGATATAGTCACCATTTATAGTAACTTTTATAAATCATGTTGGCTCCATTTCTACCCAATGCAGCTTTAAACACTGTTTGTCTGCACTAATGTGAGCTGTAAAGGTTAGCATGTCCAGCTAACTTACTACCTACAGTAGTAACCTATAACAACCCTCCAAAGGCAAAGGGCATGTTATTAGCTAACTACTTAATCTAGCAGCATCAACCCTTAAATATGGGATTAGATCATCATCAAAGACCTACAGTCCAACCCCAGTTCAGCATGCATTATACTTGATTCTGTAGCCAGATGTTCAGTAGGCGGTTACCATATGAGTAACATTTTTTTCTGGCTCTCACCAGGGTCGATGGATGAGGGAGTGTCTGAGGGCTTGCCGTCAATGCAGAGCACTTCTAACACTGGAGGACATGCAGAAGATGATGAAAGGTATCATGATTAGTTACAACTTGCAGGAAGGCAAGTCATAAACAGTGAAGAGCATACAGACCTAGACCTCATAACTGGATGTCTGCGCCCCACCTGATTAGATAATAAATTTAGGTGTCATGTTGAAATGTCAAAGGCATGATGCACTATAATATAAAGAACACTGGTTGCACATTGTAAAAGCCTTGAGCCACAAACATTTTTCTGGGAAAGCTGACGTGGCATTTAACTGGAAATCCTGGATTGATCGTCAAAGAATCCGACCTGTATCACTATCATCATAGTGCTGTAAAACATTTTACAACAATACAGTAGTCGCTTTACATAATTCATAATGAACCCTTTTCCCTTCAAAACTCACCAGCTATTTTTTATGCAAGGAGATGAGCAGATTACACTGAAAGAGACACATTAATGACATGTCATTTTTAAGTATTCAAGCTTGTATGTGCTCTCATTAGTATTGAAAAATGAAGCTGTCCCTATGTGAATATGACCTTGGTGTTTCCTTTCCTTGTGTTTCAGGTTAGAGGGTATTCAGTATCCGTACCACCTTTATATCAGCCCCTCAGCCAGGCCCGGCACCAATGGCCCCGACAGGCCCTTCCAATGTCCAACCTGTGGAGTCAGATTCACGCGCATTCAAAACCTGAAGCAGCATATGCTCATACACTCCGGTACGTGAAATGGGGATGATGAAAACTTAACACTAAATTAAGCTTTGATTAAGCATTAAGCATGATCTTGGGCAACTGTAGAATGTAACATAATCAGGGCTCCAGATTGCGACCATTTTATTTGCATATGCAACCAAAAATCTGTTGAGTACGACCAAATGTTTTTGTTGGGTGCATTGATGTACCTCTGTCCGTGTGTGTGTGTGTGTGTGTGTGTGTGTGTGTGTGTGTGTGTGTGTGTGTGTGTGTGTGTGTGTGTGTGTGTGAAGCCACACCCTGTAGACTCCTCCTCCTCCACCTCTAGCGAAGTCACAACCATAAAACGTGACAGAGGGGAGGGAAAAAAGAGTGTGTGCGCGAGTGTGTTGTACTATTGAATATTTAATACCACGAGGCAACTTTACCGCTAATTTCTTGTCTGCTCTGATGATCGCCCAACAGCTGATCTGCTGGTAGTCACTCAACCACTCACTCGCTAAGCAAACATCACATCACATTACGTTACTCTGATACCAACGTAATATGTAAACATGTGGATAACTGACGGTACTGTAGGTTGACTGTTAAACTGACTATCGGCATGTCCAGGTGACCCAGCGTGTTTGTTCCCTGATAATACTACATTGCAAACAACAAATCAGCATTGAAATCTGCAGGACGAGTTATGACACATTCAGGCTCTAAGATGAGTATTGGGCAAAGGTAAATTGTAACGTTATCATGACGTGTTCAAATGTCATCTCGTTAAATGTAGTGTTTGGTGAGAAACTTGAATAAATCCAGTTTGAAGGAGATGATTTCACAGCAATATAAAATAGATAATAGAGAGGGAATTATGACCTGTTTAACTTCCTAATAAAAACCAGGATGCAAACTGTAATAAAGGAGTGAATGATGAAGTGCATGATGGGATTTATTATTTCACTGTTGTTTTTTAACGTGGTATAGAATGGGCCTATGGGAACTAACAAAATGTTTAAAATGTGTTATTGTGGTGCCTAAAGGTGTGGTCAAAAATTTTGGGTGCACTTAAATTATACGCTGGTGCTCCTAAATGGAAAAAATAAGGCTTACCAGTGCAGTTAATGTAAAAAGGTAGTCTGGAGCCCTGATAATGTTTCTTAGTTTAATGGGCCAGTGTCTAAGATTTTGTGGCTTTTAGTGGTGTGGTTGCAGGGTGCGACCATCTGAATACCCCTCCGCTCCATCCACCCTTTCCAAAACTGAGGTAACGTGAGACGCACAGTACAAAACTGTTGTAAGGCCATGCCGTGGTATCTTTCAGGACCTTTGCCTCACCTGCTTTAGGCTGACTCTTACTGAAAGAGTTTTCAAATCCCTATCAGATTTTGAAAATATGAGAGAGTTCACACATAATGACTTGATATGTGAAATTGAACAGTTTTGTTCCTATAGTGTGTGGAGAGCAATGAGTAGGCCAGAACAGCCACCACACACTAACATATTCATTCACCAACAACAAAAATGACAATATTGCAAAATAATTAGCAATCAAATGTGACTTTTGCGTAAACAAACATGGAAAATGACAAGCAAGGCGAATTAGAGATGCTAGTTTTTGCTACTTTGAACTGAACATTCAAAAAGGATGGATGGATGGATGGATGGATGGCTGAAGTCACAGAGACATGTTAAATAAACAATTGTATTAATTGAACTATCTAGTACTATGTTTAAAATTTACGATTTGAAATCGGTGCTGCCAGGATGGAGCTGAACCGATCGAGGGACGTAAAAAACTCTCTAAACATAGCTCACACCAGAGGAATATCTGGAAAGATAATCTTTAGCACCATGAACAAATCAGGGCTTTGCTGATGATCGTCCAGAGGGGGAAATCGGGCTTGATTCTGGTGTAGTATGTGCCCGGCATTACGAGCAACCAAAGCGGCTGGCATTACCACAGTTTGTGTTTTTGCTTGGTGGCTCACGTTACTGCAGTTTCTTCGGTGTGTCGGAGAACTATGGTTTTCTTTCAGGTAATGTAAAAGCAGAAAAGGCTCTCTCTAGAGCCAGTGTTTGGTTTGTCCATTCTGGGTTACTGTAGAAACATGGAGGACTCTGTGAAGAGGACCCACTGCTTATGTAGATATGACGGGCTCATGAAGCTAATAAAAACATGATTCATAGTTTCAGGTTATTAAACACTAATGAAAACATACTTCTGAATATTATATTCCATTTCTCCTAATAGATCTCCAAATGCTTAACACTGGCCCTGTTAGTTTGGTCTATTGTATTACTACATCGTTTCATGGTTGATGGAATGCACTGATCCACAGAAACAAACTCAAATATCAAAAGTAGTCAATCCGTTTGGTCAATATCACGCTGGTATGCAATTTCTAAGAACAACTGGCTGATAAAATGATGTTTAAAAGAGTACTTTACTGAATTAGCATTGAACTCCTGTAACATTGTCAGACTCACAATGGACAGTTTAAAAAGAAAAGTCAAATCTGATTCCAGGAATTATTGTCCTTTGTCCTGGCGCCTACATTAACCACAATGCAATTTAACAGTCCACCTGAAATATATCTTTTCCACTCTCTCCCTCTTTTTAATGGACCCATTTTCACACAGATGTCACATAGAAGTGGTGAACATCATCTGAAAACTGGAAACCTAAGATATAGGGCAGGAACCTAAGATATAGGGTAGGAACCTAAGATATAGGGTAGGAACACAAGATATAGGGTAGGAACACAAGATATAGGGTAGGAACACAAGATATAGGGTAGGAACCTAAGATATAGGGTAGGAACCTAAGATATAGGGCAGGAACACAAGATATAGGGTAGGAACACAAGGTATAGGGCAGGAACACAAGATATAGGGTAGGAACCTAAGATATAGGGTAGGAACCTAAGATATAGGGTAGGAACCCAAGATATAGGGCAGGAACACAAGATATAGGGTAGGAACCTAAGATATAGGGTAGGAACCTAAGATATAGGGTAGGAACCTAAGATATGGGCTAGGAACCTAAGATATGAGGTAGGAACCTAAGATATAGGGTAGGAACCTAAGATATAGGGTAGGAACCTAAGATATAGGGTAGGAACCTAAGATATAGGGCAGGAACACAAGATATAGGGCAGGAACCTAAGATATAGGGTAGGAACCTAAGATATAGGGTAGGAACCTAAGATATAGGGCAGGAACCTAAGATATAGGGCAGGAACCTAAGATATAGGGCAGGAACACAAGATATAGGGCAGGAACACAAGATATAGGGCAGGAACACAAGATATAGAATAGGAACCTAAGATATAGGGCAGGAACCTAAGATATAGGGCAGGAACCTAAGATATAGGGTAGGAACACAAGATATAGGGTAGGAACACAAGATATAGAGTAGGAACCTAAGATATAGGGCAGGAACCTAAGATATAGGGCAGGAACACAAGATATAGGGCAGGAACCTAAGATACTGGGTAGGAAACCTAAGATACTGGGTAGGAACCTAAGATATAGGGCAGGAACACACGATATAGGGCAGGAACACAAGATATAGGGCAGGAACCTAAGATATAGGGTAGGAACACAAGATATAGGGTAGGAACACACAATATAGGGTAGGAACCTAAGATATAGGGTAGGAACCTAAGATATAGGGTAGGAACCTAAGATATAGGGTAGGAACACAAGATATAGGGTAGGAACACAAGATATAGGGTAGGAACACAAGATATAGGGTAGGAACCTAAGATATAGGGTAGGAACCTAAGATATAGGGTAGGAACACAAGATATAGGGTAGGAACACAAGATATAGGGTAGGAACACAAGATATAGGGCAGGAACACAAGATATAGGGCAGGAACACAAGATATAGGGTAGGAACACAAGATATAGGGCAGGAACACAAGATATAGAGTAGGAACACAAGATATAGGGCAGGAACACAAGATATAGGGTAGGAACACAAGATATAGGGTAGGAACCTAAGATATAGGGCAGGAACACAAGATATAGGGCAGGAACACAAGATATAGGGCAGGAACACAAGATATAGGGTAGGAACACAAGATATAGGGTAGGAACCTAAGATATAGGGTAGGAACCTAAGATATAGGGCAGGAACACAAGATATAGGGCAGGAACACAAGATATAGGGCAGGAACACAAGATATAGGGCAGGAACACAAGATATAGGGTAGGAACACAAGATATAGGGTAGGAACCTAAGATATAGGGCAGGAACACAAGATATAGGGTAGGAACACAAGATATAGGGCAGGAACACAAGATATAGGGCAGGAACACAAGATATAGGGCAGGAACATAGGCCTAAGAAGGTTCCAAGTATCTCTACATATCATTCATAATCAAATGACTCGTGAACGTTATTGATTTATTTTGTTGTGTTGATATATATATATATATATATAAATTTAAAGCTGTTTGGGTTCATGCCCACTTTCTGATAGTCCCAGTCAGTCTGGATCAAGTCCTAGTCCAGTCAGCACTCTGACACACTGACAGCTGTTGTTGCCTGTTGGGCTGCAGTTTGTCATGTTCTGATTGGAGCAGATTGTTGATGCTAAAGTCAGAACCTGGGAGGGTTTCTGGACAATATCTGCCATTGATTTGCAGTATTAATTTCTGATAATAAATATGTACATATATTTGTGTAAAATACCATATTTGTCCACTGCTAGGTTGATAAGAGTATTCAATACTTTTCAAATCTCCCTTCGAACAGATGAAAAAAATGTGTGATTAATTTGCAACTAATCCTGATTATTTTATTCAATTTACCCAAATGTTTTTAATTTGGTACTACATGTAAAAGTGAACTGGGATCCACCAACAGTGTGCGTAGAGAGTTGCTATTATCAGTAGTGCAGTTGCTCATGGAAAGCTAAATGAAAGGATCGTGATTTGGGGTTGCTGTTCTTTCCTACACCTTTATACAGCTTAGTGATGAATGAATGAGGCCTTTGTTCTGGGCATTCTGGGAAACAGTGATTTGGAAAACAGTTACGGTCGACTTTGTGGTAAGATGTTGTCAATAACCGTCCTCCTTGCCTCACCACAACCACACACCGATGCTAACATGATGCCGTTGTATAGATGAGCTGAACTGTCTTCCTTCCTCTCCCCAGGCATTAAGCCTTTCCAGTGTGACCGCTGTGGGAAAAAGTTCACACGGGCCTACTCCTTAAAGATGCATCGGCTGAAGCACGAAGGTAAACGCTGTTTCCGGTGCCAGATTTGTAGCGCCACATTCACGTCCTTCGGTGAATATAAGCACCACATGAGGGTCTCCCGACACATAATCCGCAAGCCGCGGATTTACGAGTGCAAAACGTGCGGGGCCATGTTCACCAACTCTGGCAATTTAATTGTACACCTGAGGAGTCTGAACCATGAGGCATCCGAACTAGCAAACTACTTCCAGAGCAGGTGAGGAGTCCAGGGACGCTGATCCCCATCATTTACTCAGATCTCACCTGGATCAGACAATAACGTAGATTCTAATACCTGAGGTTCATTTGATCGTTTTTCCTTTTATGACTTTGGTTGTGTAGAACTGTTTTCAGATGACTGCAAATGATTTAAATGCACAGATCAAGTGTACCTGAAGTATTTGACTGTATTTATTGGGGAGTTGTGATTTAACTTATTTAAAGGAAAGCTTTGACATGTTGGGAAATGTGCTTATTGATTTTTGTCCAGAGAGTTAGATGAGAAGATACTGCTCTCATATCTGCATTAAGACATTAGCATAAAGACTAGAAACGGGGACAGCTGGACTGGCACTGTCCTAAAGTCCTAAACTAACAAGATATGTCTGCTGGCAGCGCTAAAGCTCACTGCTGAATCTGTTGTGTCTCGTTTGTGTAATCCGTACAGGAATGGCAGTGTCAAAACTAGGGCTGTCAAAGTTAACGGGTCATAATACATTAACGCCACTAATGTCTTTAATGCATTAATGCAATTGATCTGTTGGAGGTTGTTATTAAAGACAAAGCTTAATATGTGACTATCAGTCACCATTTCCACATCCACGTTTTCTCAGGTTATACTTTCTAGCAGACACGGTATAGTCTTTGCCTAAAAGGTGGGGAATAATTAATTTAATATTCACATAAATAAAAAGAAGAAATTAGAAAAAAAATATATAAGAAATAAAATATGACAGCAACAGCAAATTACACAAGATACAAGACAACAGAATGGACAGTAAGTATGGCTGTCAAAGATGATTTGTTGTAACGCCAATAATTTCTCTAACACATTCACACAATTGAACTTTGGAAGGTTGTAGCAGCTCGGTTTTGGTGATAGTGAAGCGATATTTACAATCCCAGTAAAAAAGCCTAATTCACTGCTTTATGCCCCAGTGGAGACAGGAAATAGCCCAGAACAAACTGCTAGTTTTTATACAGAGTGAACAAACAAACAACACCATGTTAATAAATCAGCTGTAAAGGTGCCGGCAGATTTTGGTACCTTTGGTTTCCCCATTTCCAGTATTTATGCTAAGCTAAGCTAACTGGCTGCTGACTGTAGCTTCATATTTACTGTACAGACATGACTGACATCAGTACTCTTATCTAACTCTTGGAACAAAAGCCAATAAACATGTTCCTCAAAATGTTGACCTATTCCTTTAGTATGGCAAAGAGATGGCAAATACCTGAAGTTCGTCTTGGCTCTGTTAACTGACAAAATCCCATGAGATGTGAGGATGAAGTGGGTTATCAAGTAGACATTATTAAGTGAGCTTTTCTGAACACACTCCAGCTGTACAGTGTTGTAAAGCACCTGAGATAAGGCATTTTCTAGTCTTACTCTTTGGTCATGAGACAAACATTTGCACATTGTAAAACTTTGTGCTCAAACGTGTGACCTGCAAAACACGTGAATCCTTTTGATTCTGTGTGAATGGACTTTCCAAAGCCAAGTCAGGTAGGGTGTTTGTTTTTATCAGCAGCTTAGCCTGTAAAGCCTCGTGAAAGTCAGAACACAGTGTCTTTATAAAGTAGAGGAGTGTTTTTATTTCCCAGACTTTTCCACTTCTTAATCAACTCAAGCCCTCGCAGGTCGGCAGGACTCAAACGGGCCATTGACTCCTCTAAGGTTTTATAGTAGGAGGTCTACGCCTGAGATCATAACAGTGTGGAAACTTCTCTGGCAGTCCAGTCACACTCTGAACTCCCATCCTCAGTCTCCACATAAAAAGATATGTTCACGATGCTGTATTTTCTTTCCTAAGTTGCTGACTTTGCAGACCAGTTTGTCAGATTCAGCTGCCGTCTGTGCTACAGTTGAGGCAACACTCATCAGTGTTTGTATATCCATGTGCATTTTTCTAATTTGGCATTATTTGAGGCATTTGTATTGATACATCCTCTTGTCCACTAAATATGAAGGAAACATATAACACACTATTTACCCTGAAGCCATCACTAACAGTTGTACCAATGCATCTTAGCTTCCTTGGTTAATTCTGTTGTTTGACTAATTCATCTGTACCCACAGGTATGCGTCTAATGTTAATAATATGTACAGAGCCTTGTTTTCCTGTATTCAGACATTATACAGTCACAGGGGAATGGTCTGATTAAATGTTAAGCTGACAAAATGCACATTTTGAAATCATAGAATATTTCCTTATATCTGTTCACTAAAGAAATGGTTTATATGTACTGAAATAATTTCGGCATGAGGAAACACACCACTAATATCCTTCAGATAACAGGAAAAAAACATCTCTAGCCAGTCTTTAGTGTTCGCTGGCCCTCCACAAATGTGCCATGACTTCAAGATGAGTTTCATACTATAATTCAGCTATGTAAAAGTAAGAGATTTTAGATGAGCAAATGCTCTCTAGACCTGCTTTTTACCCCAGAAATGAGCGATCAAGCAAAGACATTAAAAAATGTGTAATGAATTTGAGATTAATCAGGATTAACTGTGGACAATCATGCAATTAATCACAAATATTTTAATGCAGTGACAGCCTTAGATATGTGTAAATCTGCCTCTTGCACATTGTTCTTATCCTGAGGCCTCTGTCTTTGTGGAAAGTAGCTAATATAACATCCTTTAACACAAGTTTAAAGATTTGAACACAGATTTAAACTGTGAAGGTAACACATGAAAGGACATTGAACTCCTCTCGCTCTCTTCGTCTGTGCAGTGATTTCCTCGTGCCCGACTACCTGAGCCAGGTACAGGAGGAGGAGGAGGCGCTGGGAGTCCAGTATGAGCTAGAGGAGTCTGAACATCACCCAGTCTACCCAGGCAGCACCTCCACCTCCACCACCACTGCAGCCTCGTCCTCTTCCTCAGTCCAGATGCCCGTCATCTCCCAGGTCTCCTCCTCTACCCAAAATTGCGAGAGTTCCTCTGGCTTCCTTTCACCCGAGCCCCTGGACCCCCTGGAAGCCCCAGCCTCCCTCAAGATGGACGCCAATGAGACGGCCGCCATGACAGAGGGGACCAAGGTGGACAACAGTGGAGAAGGCAGTTCCCCAGAGGTGTTTGAAGAAGAGCAGCAGCATGCCCAGGCCAAGGAGCTGGCTTCCATTACCATTGAGTGATTCAAGCCTCCTACTTGCCCACCATGTCTTATTTTGCTGTCATGTCATATGGGAATATACGTTGAAATGCCTGCGGTTAAAACGGATAACCTGGACATGTGCACATGTTTGAAAGCTCATCATGTGAAGCCGTCAAGATGCCATGAGCGAAGTTTTCTGAAGACTTCTGTTGCCTTGATGCTGTTTTTTCCACGGATGCATCTACTTGAGTTTTCCACCAAACCAAATCCAGCAAAGTAAATTAATTACTTAATTTTCTTCTTTTTATTATTTGACATGATTCTCCCCCTCAAAACTTGACTGAAGATTCAGTCCATCACTAGACCTGAGTTTCAGAGTAGTATTTTTAAAGTGAAGCAAGTGAACAGTATTTTTGAAGAGTCATTTTTAGGAAGGTTTTTTTTCCCATATGACGTGAATGCAGCACTAGCTAAAGTCATTTCTGTCTTAGCCAATTCGAGGTCTGTTCAATCCAAGCCTTGCCCTACTTTTTGGAAAGTGCCTGAGAGTTCCCATTTTAACAAAGCAACATGTAGAGGAAGACGAGGTCTTGACTTTGCCAACAGTGACAAATCAAGTCTTTGCAAACTGACCTAAAGAAAAAAAAAATCTGTCATTTGTAGTGATAATGCTAGTTCGTATGGGCAGAGACTGTGTTATTCCTTCAGTGCCGTCGCTATAGGCAAACTGTTAAATGTCAATATTATCTATATTGCAATAGCTTGTACTGTAGTTTTACTCTTTGAATGCTGTGTATGTCGGGTGTAGTGAAATATGATATGTCAGGTGTGTGTTTGTGCATTTCTTTTTTATCTATATGAACACAGTACATTTCATTTTTAAATGTTTAAAACTTGAAATTATATTGACAGAGTATTCCCTGAAGACATTTGTGTGCAGTATAATTTTTCTGACCTTTTCCAGGTGATTTTTATTTTTAATGAACACTGTTGTTAAATTAAACCCTGTAACTCCAAAAAAAATAAATAATAAATAAATAAAAAAGCCCTAAATACTAGTAGTTTAGTAAAACTTGGATCAGCACTGATGCATCTTTTGTTTCAAAAGCCAACAGCATAAAAGACAAAATACAAGGCGTTGGGAGTTACAGGGTTTTCTCAGCAGCAGCAGCAGTGTTCTGTTCCCTACGGGGCTCCTAGCATACGCTAATGTAGCATTTCATCCCTGTTGAATTAGGCCTGCTTGTCAAATGGCAGTTTTTTCAGTCTGTTGTGTTCTAGATATTGATATGTCACATGGTTTTCAAGTTTTGGTCATCCTGATTTATCAGCAGGTACACTGCTGATATTCTAGGACATTGCATGACTGTTGAAGCGATGTTTCACTTACGTACAACACGATTGTCTTTTTTAAAATTTTATCCTTTGTGAGTGATATACCAAGACTATTAGAAGTGTGGATTAACCACCAGCATTCTGCTGTGTATTTTCTTTACCTAAGTTGTCATAAAGGGGGAAAAAAAAACCTACATAATGAAAAATTCCCTGACTAAAATCTAATAAAAAGAAGTACGTCTGCAGCCAGGGAAGCAGGAAGTGATGCAAACAGATTGTGGTTGCTGTCTGTGATGGCCAGTTTACAGTCAGAGCAGATGACCAGATGGCTGGCTGCTATGTGATAACATTGCTTTTAAAGGAAAGTGCTCCAGGGATGACATATTTTTCAGGACAACCCGGAAGTTAGCATTTCCCTGGTTCCCTCGAACCCTTATTATCCTTACACGCTTTGTTCAGCACGGTAATCTTCACAAATGATATCACTTTTATGATTTTTGAAGTGTAAATGCAGTCGCCAGAAGTAAAAGGGTAAAATAGGCTATAATCAAACTACACCACGGTCACATGACTGAGTACACACAAGACTGTAAAGGCACATGAGTTGTCGGGATGACGTTTAGTAGTCTCAGTTAGCCACGTAGAGGCTTCAGAATTCATGAATTGGGTATTGATTGATGGACTTTATGTCATAGAACAAAATGTGAAGGGATAACGTACAGCGAGCCGGTCACTGTTGTGAAATAAGCCCCAACAGAGCGATGCTGCACCACAGAGGGGTCCCCCATCGCCCTGCATGGGTTTATTCCACAGCTGTACGTTATCCTGCTTATTACACAGCTACTTACTCAAGAAATCAATAATTTACACAAAATCAGTCAGCTGGAGTCTGATTTCAGAGCTGTGCCCATAGCAACGGTCGGCTACAAAGAAATAAACTGAAGAACGCTGTGATCAGAAAACAGTATTCAGCAAAACCATGAAATGAAATCTCTTCAACTTGTGTTAACCACAGACCTTACTTCAGGCGTCTAACTAAAAATGCATTAAAACCTGCTGAGGGAGCCAGAAGTGCTACAATGCAAACTCATATCCGGGTTTTAGGACTCATTCCTGTAGCACTTTATAGGAGCATGCTAATGAGTGAATGCAAATACTGTGAGTTGAATCATTAGAAATGATGAATATAATTAATAAATGTCAGGAGAGAGCTCATTGTTTGCTGTAAACTTATGGAGCACAGTTTGGTAGTTTGGGTCAAACTTCCAACTCCTGTTACCGGTGTTGTGCCAACATTGTTGTAATTGTCTTCTGGGGCATTGCATTGTTGTGCCTGTATTTTTGAGAAGATAATGACACCCATGGTGGTAATCCATGAGTTGAATGCTACTGTACTGACTGACTGAGGATGGTGTTTGCCCCCTGAAAGCAGAACGAACAGCCAACGTGAATCCAGCAGGATGTGAGACCTCATGATTGTGAATATTTCTGTGATGAGGGCATCAGTATTACCACAATTCGAGTGTTACCAGGCCATTTTGTTATTGGGCAGTATGAGCACCATAGATGTGGGTTAGTAGGGGCCTACTAGCTTGTGAAAGTGAAACTTAAAGCAACACGTTCTGACATATAAAACTGATGAAATGTCACACTTTGAGCACCGGAAGGCTTCTTTAGATTTAGGCAACAAAATCTCTTAGTTAAGTTTAGGAAAAAACATGTTTTAGCTTAAAATAACCACATATGGAGACGACAGTGCCTGACTTCTGCTTCCACTCCTGTCTTAATTACTGCAGTCTGTAGAGGTCGCTGTCGTGCTCTTTATACCGTCTCTCTGCTATTTACCATGTGAATAGATGTTAAAACCTGAAGTAGTCGGTGTAGTAGGCCCCTACTCGCCCACATCTGTGGTGCTTATAGTAACCGATAATACCTACTTGATAGCCTGACAACAGTCTGATCGGCTGATATTACACTGTTACACTGATCATGAGAGCTGTCTGAAGAAGAGCTTGCGTCACCCTGCGCCATTTTATCAGTCACTTTTTTTAAAGTTGTGCCATTTGCCCTTTTTAATCCGGGTACAAATCATGCTTTTTCCTACAGGACCAAAATGTTCTCTCATTGGGGATTTGCCATGGCAATCAGTAATTGCACATAATAAAAGAGATAATCATTGGAAGTGGTCCATGCTATTTAGCAAAAGGGGTCCTGCTGCTCGCCCCTTAAAACACTGTATGATGTTGTGCATTTAAGAGGCTAGCCTTAGTAAATGGACCTATTAACTCTAGTTGCACAATATCAAAATTACAAAATAAAAAAAAAAAGGTTTTGTATTCTCCATTTGTACGTCACGCTTTTCATCTGTTGTGTCCGGTGTCTGTACTCAAACAACTTTTTTATAATGAAATGCTGCTGTTTGTTGAAACGCAAAAGTGCCCAAAATATTTTTGTGAACCAATGGTGTGCAATAAATGGACAGGTGTTGTTTTAAAAGATTTCATTTTGTCTTTGGAATGGTGAATATATATATATATATATATATATATATATATATATATATATATATATATATATATATATATATATATGTATGTCTGTGTGTATAGTATATATAAAAAGAATGTATAATTAGTTTTATTGAAATGTGACTGAAGGTGAATCAAACAGACGAGGACCCCATGTTTGATCTGTGAAAGGAGGAGCGAAGCTTTGATTTCAGACGTCCGGTTGTGTTCGGATCCGTTCTGTTGGTTTCTGAAGCTGCATGTTCATGTGTTCTGTGAAGTGGGGAGCATGTCTTCAGTGGGCGATGTTGTGGCCGAGGCCTTATTGTCGATGACTCTTCATCCAGCGTAGCTTTGACCCGTTGTTCAGCATGCCCTCTTCTTTTCTCTACGTTCTCCCTTTTTATGTGCAATGTTTTGAAATATCTTGATTATATACAGGACATGCCTTTTCAATGTACACTTGATGTTGTATATGTTTTCCAGTCCTTATGGTTTATTTAAAAGTAGGAAAATATATGAAAAAAAGAGAAAAACATGGTAGCTCTTCATAACGGCATATATATTTTTGGTGACTTTTGTATTACGGTTGCTGTTTCATGGCATCTTTGGATATTCTTGTTAACTGTGAATAGAACAGCTTAGTTTGGGAGTATGGGGGCCTTGGTAGTCTTCACTTTGTGACTGTCTGCAGTGTGCGTGTGTGTGCGTGCGTGTGTGTGTGTGTGTGTGTGTGTGTGCGTGCGTGTGTGTATATATATATATAAATATACAGTATATACACTCATACTATGTTGCATATTCTTTATACTGTAGGCTACCTGATTACAACCTGCTTTGAGACAGATGTTGTATTTTGTGTCTTTGATACTGTATTTAAACTGTAGTTTGGAGAAACTGAACAAAAACATCCCAGACAGTAATGTAATCTGCACATTGTGTAGGGAGAAGTGACGTTTGTGCTGTTGAGTGTTTTAACTGGATCATAATCCACAGTTGGCTGTTAAAAACTGACAAGACCACTCTGTATTTTAGAGTTTATGGTTGTTCTGAATCTTTGCTAGTGTTCTGGCTTTGCAGTCCTGTTATTAAAAAGAGTCATTTTTGTAAAAGTATAAAATGTAAATAAAACAACAACAAAAAAAAAAACTATGTCGGAATAAGTCTGAAACTTGTCTGAAGTTTCTTTTGTCACTGACTTTACGAAGCTTCCACATCCTCACAAAGCAAAGACTGTTTTTATAGTTTCTGTGATTTAATTATTTCAGTGGAATAATAAATAATAATAAACCACAGCAACCATTAAAACTGTCTTAATCTACATTTTGTTGTAGTCGCATTTTACTCACAAACTATAGAATATTTACTTGGCTCATCTAAAAAGAAGAATATATATTAAGGCTAAATATTTAACGTGAAGTTAATCTCATTTCTGTTAGTGGAGGTGAAACACACTTACACATTGCACCTTTAAATTCAGTCTATTCAGTGAAGGGGGGCGGGGGGGCGACACCAGCTGATGGGCCCTTTAAACAGAAAATCTTATTGCTTATTTCTAGTGTTAAAGTTTTTCTTCGCTGGTCTACAGCCAGGAGCCAGATTTGCCATTTTACAGTTTAATTGAAGACATTTTTGAGCTTTCAGGGCCCAGAGAGTTCTGGACCTTCAGTTCCAGCTGGAGATACATAACTGAACTGAAGTGAGTATCTTCCAAACTGGCATGTTTCTGAGTATATTGCATGGTCAGCGTCTTAGACCCCTAGGCCACCAGGACATCCTCGAATCCTTATATTGGACCATGTTTCACGTCTGGATCAACCAGCACTCTCACAGATGATCTGGGGATGCGTCAGGAGTTAAAGTGGTCAAATGTTGTACTTCCGAGCGTTGGATGTTTTATAGCACTCCATGCAGGCACTGGCCCAACAGAGTCACACAGAGTTCAGCGAGTAGACAGGACTCACATCCTCAGATCGATTTCAGCGTTCGTCATCTTGGAAGGCCGACACTAATGTTTGGCTCAGAGATGGTTGTCATCCTTTTTAAGTCGCCAGCACACGATGAACGGTCCGAACTGCACTCATGCTCAGTTGAATGTAAGTTTTGGTGAAAGCTCAGGTCAACATATTAAGAAACAACACTGCAGTCTGACTGCTGCTTTGTCACCATGCCCAGCTCTCCCATTGATTATGTATACATGCACAACATATTCCAGTTTTTACCCTTATATCAAAAAGACAGTGTTCCTACTAAGCTGTTTACATGGCTAATTACTGTATTTTTCGCACTATGAGGCACACCGGATTATAAGGCGCACTGTCGATTTTTGAGAAAATTATTAAGAATTAAAATTTAAGTGCTCCTTATAGTGCGAAAAATATGGTAAATAAATTAATACTCCACTAATATCTACATTTACATGCAGCCTTACATACTGGGCCATGCAACACAGCCTCCCTCTTTCATTGCTTCAACCACCTTCTGGAAAAGGTCGCTGCAATATTTGCATGTATCCATAACTGCTGACAGCCGAGTCTTGGTGTGTTTCCCTCTCAGGGACAGAAATGTGGGCTTTTCTTTCGGCATCGCTGCAAACAGCCCGTTCTCATTCACAGTGCGTCAAATAGCCACAACTTTAACGGCGGTATGAGACGCACCGGGCCGTTAACGACAATGTAAACCCATCCACATCAATATGAAACAATCAGGGGAAAATGCTGTAGCGACATAGTTTAAAGAGCAGAAGAGGAGGGAGGTGGATGGTCCAACAAACACTGGGCTTTCATCCAGGACACTGCTGTTTGTGTCTCACGTCTTCAGTTTCACTTTCACCTTACAATCAGCTGTTGGTTCTTGTCCAGGATTCACAACGTCCAGTGTTGTTTTCTCTGTACAAACAGTAGTTTCAAACCCAACCATGTTGTGTTTTCCTAAACTTAACTAAGTAGTTTTGTGGCCTAAACCTAAGCGTGTTTAGTGTTTTTGTTTAATTCACATTAAGCATGTATTTACTGTGACCAAAGACACAGAGGGGTTTGTTGCAGACTGTATTTGCACAGAATAATTAACTGACATTATCCCCAGCTATGACATCCACTTGTATTAAAAATATTACACTATATAATATTTAATTTAATATTAGGGGTCTCCATGCTGTAAAGTGAGTTAAGCCTCCTGAATTTGCATCCAAAATGCTGTCAGAGCTTTCATTTGTAATTGGGAAGGAGCCTCCAAGAAAAAAAGGCGTGGAGAAAAATGAAAAATCAAAAGATGCCAGTTAGCAGGGGACTGTTATCACATGATCTCTGCATTTGGTGAAATATGGTCAGTAAATGTGGTGAATGTTTACTTGAAAAATTACAAGCATAGCAGATCGGTGTGGGATTAAGATCAGACGACCTTATTAATTATTATAAATTACAGGAGATCTCCAGGTGATACCAGTCCTGTACTTTAGTTACAGTCCAGAAATCCTACCTGTAGTCAGCTGCTCTCTGCTGACTCTGTCCTGGTTAATATTCAGAGAATCAGAGGTTGCTGTGCTGACAGTGTTTCAGAGCCTTGGCTCCTGTCAGCTGTCTCAACGTGGCCTTTTACCTGTAAGGTTAAAAGGTTGAGAGCTTTAAATCGTTGCACCGTAAGACGTAACCTCAGCAGTCCGCCGTGGTCGAGGACGACGGCACCGCGGTCGAGGACGACGGCACCGCGGTCGAGGACGACGGCACCGCGGTCGAGGACGACGGCACCGCTGTCTCTCAAGGAAAACAAAATCATCGACAGCACCAAATATTTTTACTGCGAATCATGCGCTGCTGCCGTGAACAGCCTCCGAGCCATTCATGTGTTTCTTCTTCATCTGCGTTTTTGTTGATGAAAACTGAGTTGTTTCTGTGTGATCCGACAACAGCGGCTGCCAGAGCTAACTACGGGCTTTTCTTTCACCACAAAACCCACAATTATGGTCTCCAGAACCATCGAAGGCATCTCTCCCTGTGTGGCTGAAGACTTTTAAATGCTGTTTAGAACAGGAAGGGCTGTCTGGATCTGGCTGCAGAGATGGGATCAATATTTCTAAGTCAATGGTAGGCTAAAGAGTAAAAGAGATGTTACGTAACTTCGTATAGGAACATTATTTTAGTAGACTGTTAGTAGGGCTGTCAATCAATTAAAATATTTAATCACAGTTCATCATATTATTGTCCATAGTTAATTGAGATTAATCACAAATTAACTGCACATTTTTTTTTGTTCAAAATGAACCTTAAAGGGGAGATTTGTCAAGTGTTTGATACTCTTATCAACATGTGAGAGGAAAAACAAGGCGCCAGATTTCTCCAATCCGATCTGAACTTCGGTTGATCGGAAAGTCCAGATCCACTGTTTCCATGGACACTAGATAAAACGATCCGATCATGACGTGCGTATACGTGCACTGAGCGTTCAATCAGAATAAATCCTTTGGACGTGCTCAGAGTTGTGTAGTTTTCCAGAAACAGTAGAAGAAGAAGAAGCTGGACTTCCTCGTAGCGCACATGCTCAGTGGAGATAATGTTACCCAACCAGGAAGACGTGGTCCGAATGGGTGTGCACGTGGACGCCGATCGGAACAACGATCGGCATAAACCACCTCTCTGATTCAGAATGAAATTTCTTCCTTATTGGGTCGTATCGGATCAGAATCTTCTGATTGACGTGTTTACATGGATCATTTTTAATCTGATTGGAAAAAAAAATAGATTGTTGATTGATAGATCCTAGATCGATCGTTTTTACAGCACGATTTTTCCAGCACCTGAGCGAACTGATATGCGTCGCTCCAGGGATGCGACCCAGGTCAAATCTGAATTGTCATGATGGATCAACCAGTGTCGACTGGCTTGGTTTGAATATTGACAAAAGACGGGTTGAACACGGGTCTAATAACTGGTCCCACCTGGGATAACTGGTTTTGCAGAATTAATCAAATATTGATGATCTTATCTAGTAAGTAGTTACAGCCGTTCAGATTTCAGGTTCGCTCTTCGGTCTCTGAAACTCTGCCTCCGCAGATTCCAACGACGACGTGCTGTCAACGGACAGGAGAATGTGTGGAATGTGGAGAGACGAGGATTTCTGCACCTGTGCACACCTGTCCAATAGATCCAATCAGATTTTTGGTTTTGAAAATGTACAAAAATCCAGCTCAGGAGCTTCTCAGTATTAGCTGGTCTTAAAATATCTCAACCTAGATCTAGGTCCTATCTCCGAGCCGACTTCTGCCCAAGGTTTGTATCCGTTAAAGTTTTTTTTTTTCTTGCCAATGCCACACCAAGCGAATGCTCATTGGTGCTTTGGATTTGATGCTCTATTAATATAAATTGAATTGAACTGAAAATACTTTGGATTAACCATCATCACAGATGTGGAACCTTGACAAAAACTCTGAAAACCTACAGACACTGGTTCAACAGTCTTATTTCCATTAAGACTCTTCCATTCATCCAAATATTATTTAAAAATATATTTAGCTGTTTTAAAGCAACATTTGTCTCACAAAGAAGGAGCGAATGAAGGAATCTGTAGTTGAAAGAGCATGGTTAACATGTGAGGGTCTGGTATAAATCTGTTATCCATAATCAACTTTTTTAATACAGCACATTACTGGAAATCTTGCGTGAAGAAGACAGAAACTGCTGGATGTGGACGACGCTGTTTCGGGGCTGATGATGGGGAACATGAAGCTGATCTACTCCATTTTAGAGCCACATCTTTGTTGATTTTGGCCTCTCGTAGACATAGAAATATACAGTATAGATGTAATGAATGTAAAACAGAAGAGCCCCTGTTGTGTCTTCTGTGTCCTATGGTTGATAAAAGAACCCTGTTTTCAACAGGCTGCCAGCTCATCATTGATCATAAACGCTAAAGCAAAGCTCCAGTTTATGGCAGGTGGATGAAGATGAATTATTGGGTGATGGAGCTCATCATTCACCCCCGTTCACCCAGCATGCACTGCCTCCATCACAACCTCATTGCGCAACGCTGGGCTCTTAACTTTGTTCCTTGTAAACTTTTACTGCAGAGCCAAAAATGTGTTTGCAGATGCATTTATGACTTGTTTACATTTGGGGCTTATCTGTTGGATATGCGTGGCCAGAGGGGGATTTTAGACAAACTGGATACAGCAGTTTGTGAAGAGAGTGATAATGCTGCGGCGAGCCTCGCTGCCAGGAAAAATAAAACACACTGCATGACTAATACACGTGTCATACATTCCCAATCAATGGAGGGGTTGGATTCAATGGAATATTCCACAAATCACATCCTTGCCAGATTCATTAGGCTTTATTATCCACAGAAAATAATAGTTAGACACTCAAACTCTGCATTTCAAGAAGTGACCCCAGAACCTCCGGTAATGTTAGCGGCCATTATTGTGGCTGACGTCTTGCAGTTATGTAAAAAGTCAACACTTTGTGCCGTTATTTTCCGAGATTCAGGGACAGCGATGACAGGCGTCTGAAAAATATTGACCAAGCTGATTTCTCCCTTTTCCACAGCTCAGCACGTCTGTCCACCAGCAGCTCTACTGTACCAAATACCTGCTAATAGAAGCAATAAGGAAATCTATTCATCCACCACTAGTATTATGTCAATTTCCATTCATTTCTAATGAGCTTCTCAGACCTTAATTTGCTGTTTGATTCTTTCCACTACAACTCAGAGCTGAATCTGCTGTCTAGTGTTGGAAAATCTTCATTTTAGCCAGACATGGAACATCCAGCCTTCATTCCAGTGTAAATTCCTTGGAATCACGTGATGTCCCACAGCACGTGGATGGAGGGAGGAAGAGGAGGTAAACATGTGGGGGCAGTCCAGAGGGCCTGTAGCAATTAACCAGCAGCTCATATCTTGCCCTGCTGCTCCACCTTATTATCCATCCCTGGAGGGTAATTGGCATGTCACAGCAGCAGTGCTCGGACGCAAAGAATAAGAAAAGCACTATCATAAACATAACAAGCTATGTCTTTTTAAGTTAATGTGCAATTTGCTGTGAAGAAAGTATGTAATGATAAGCTAAGATGAAGTTGTACATACCGCCAGTTTCTTGTGACTGTGCAGACTTGTCCATGGCCGCTAACACAACGGGAGGTAGCGCGATGATCTACTGCACATGAATGTATAAGCAGAACGATGTGTCCGTGGTGTCCGTACATATACGTGTTTGTTTGGGAGTAGCCCATACCACAGGTTTAGAAGTTAAACCAGTGAGGTTAAACAGCTTTATGAATGACCTCCTGTGCCGCTCGGTGGAACACCTTGGTGGCTGAAGACTAGGACTGTCAAAGTTAACGCAATAATGCAAATTTGTATTAATGCCACTTATTCCTTTAACATATTAATGCCACTTGCAATCTTGGGGTTGTAGGGGACTCAACCACGTCATACAAGCTTGTTGAGAAGGAGGCTAAATAACGCTCCAAACTTACACTTTGTTGAGGAAAAACTGTCCTGTCCATCTCCAAAGGGGTCCATTGACCCCTGACCTCCAGATGTGTGGATGTAAATGGGTTCTCTGGGTCCCCACCAGTCTCCCCTTTACAGACATGCCCACTTTCTGATAGTCCCAGTCAGTCTGGATCAAGTCCTAGTCAAGTCAGCACTCTGACACACTGACAGCTGTTGTTGCCTGTTGGGCTGCAGTTTGCCATGTTCTGATTGGAGCAGATTGTTGATGCTAAAGTCAGAACCTGGGAGGGTTTCTGGACAATATCTGCCATTGATTTGTATTAGTTGACTTCCAGTAATAAATATATACATACATCTGCATCAAGCAGCATTAACCCTAACCCTTTCAGGCACATGGCAGCATAAAAGACCAAACTGGTTCTGGCCCTTCTTGTAGAGGGCCCCTGTGCTGGAGGCCCATGTGACCTCTGTTAGGAGAGCTATCTGACTGTTCAAATTGTCCCCTAGCCCACATTAACATTACACCAGCCAAACCAAAGCTTGCATTATGTAATTTTCATTAGACAGGACCTTGCATCATTTCAATTCTGCACCTCAGACGTCAGAATGACATTGACAGAAATGCCAAACAATATATTCTCTGAGGATCATGTGCCTAATTAAAACTAAGGTCATGCTTTCCCAGCAGATCTCCTCTTATTGCTTCTCGTCTGCGCAGTGTGTCCGATCGTGATGTTCCAGACACTTCCCTCTGCCATTTTAAATAACTTCTCACTTTTTTAAACAATGTGTCTGCAATTAGGTCATTACTGATGTTTTTGTTCTGCACCTCCCATCAATCAAGCAGCGTGTCAGTTCTGTGATGCTGCTTCACAGCCGAGAATGCCCAGTTATTATTATGTTCCCATTTCATAATTACACACCTCAGGATTTACCGTCATTGCTAATACAGGAAGGAGTGTGCCATTTCTGTGGCAAGCAGAGACGAAGTGTGCAACACTTTCAGGTGGAAGTCTTCAGTTTGCATCCTTTCACAGAGTTTATTAACGCTTGTTTTTCTTAGCCATGCTACGGAGCGGCTATATGGATGGCAATATTAGTTTGTTGGTCAGTGCACCAGTTTGGTCCAGACTGAGATAACTTCTGGATGTAATGCGACTGACATTTTGTACCATTCATGGTTCCTCAAAGATGAATCCTACTTTGGTGATCCCCCAACATTTCCTCCAGCGTCACCAGAGGGTTGACATTTTTGGCTCTAAGTGAAATTTCTTGAGCTGTTGGTGGGATGCCATTATATATATATATTTTTCCCATATATATATATATATATATATATATATATATATATATATATATATATATATTGTACAGACATTAAACCATGAAACTAGGGATGTCAATAATAAACCGTTAACCGACATTAAGAATTCTAACAGATTAAGCTGTTAAACGGTCAAACGAAATATTAAAAATGAATGAAGAAGCTGAGTAAAACTCAGAGGACCAGCTTGTCACTTAAAGCAGTAAAGCTGGTCCACCTTAACAGTCCACCTTAAGAGAGCCGGGCCGGCATCGCAGGACACAGGAAGTCGGCTTGTGTCTGAGGAGTTACAGCATTTATTCACCGACAAATAAATAGTATACATACTGCTGCAACTACGTTTACCACTATAACACCATCAATAACCCCTCACCACCGCCACACACACACACACACACACACACACACACACACACACACACACAGGGTAAGGTTAAACTGGGCTGACAGACTATGTGTGGGACAACAGCCAGCAGTGCTGCATCTCCAAACAGCACAAACCAAACAGACACAGTCAGCTATCGTTACGCTGGACAGACACAGCTGAAGTAAATGATGCGGTGGAGGGTTGCTGGGAACGTGGCTGCATGCAGCAATAATAAAACAATACATGCAGCATCGTGGCTGCTACAGTAACTCCCGGATGGCTGAACTGTGGACGCACTTGTCTGTTTTGCACATGCACTGCAGCTGGTACACCGCTAATTTAACTCATGGTACAAAAAAATGTCTTGCCACAATGTGATAATAATCAACCAGAAAACATGTGTAACAGACCGTTAACACTAAGTACTGTATAAACAGGCTATATCTGAATGCTTCAAAACACATTTAAACACACTGTTCACACTACAATATCATTTCTATTCTATATCTATCTCATTTCACAGAGTAAACTCAAACAGAGTAAACTGAGTACTTTGGCAAATATTTACAGTTCATATCTTGGCATTTCTGCACAATTCACTGATGAGCAGAAATTAAATAAAGTGAAATTAGGGGGGAAAAAGACAGTGAATGGAAAAACAATGGTCAGTATGAAAGCTACAGGGTACCCAGAACAGGCTGTTCTTTAATCAGGCAACCACTGCAATCATCCAATGACACAAATCTTCTGCTGGGACTAAACTGTGCAGGCTGAAGGCTGGAGACTAACTGCTCCTGTCTGCAGACACTTGTACATAAAAATACTGAAACACATGCAATCATACTTTCCTGAAACAACAACAGTCAACCTGACAGCCACACAAAGACTGAACAGCCTGGCGGGTCCATGCAGAGCAGCTTCAAACTGATTCTTTTAAAACAATAAATCTCTGTCTGAGTTCAAGCAGATCTATGTGGCGGGCCTGCAGGGAGCAGCCACTGGGTCCCACAGCAGGACCTCTGCTTTGATGGGTCTCGCTTCTGTATGTGAAGCCGCTCTGCTCCCATAGAAGTAATATGAGTCTCAGGGCAGGAGGCCACCTTCCCAGGGCTTAAAGAGGAAGTCACGTTTGCCACCATGCTGCACAGTGACCAAGACATGCATTAAAGGTTGATATCATTATGTCACTGACTGGTCGGCTCGCTGATATTGTTGAAAAATGGGCCCCTGGCCTAAGGATAGGCAGGTGGCAGATAAAGTTTGGAAACAGTATCTGAAATTGATTTTTCGAGTCAGTAATTGAAAGCTTTTACATGACTGTTGCAAATGAAAGCCATCCTGTCTTTGCATGAAGAACGTGTTCAGTCATGCTGTATGCTTTCGTTTGGACTAAACAGAGTAGAAACTGGGTTGTTTGCGTGAACTCTGCTGACAGCTCAGAGGCGCAAATTACAAAATCCATCCAAAAAGCCACGCCTCCACCACCTGATAATGAACATTTCTGGAAAAATACTAACTGGACTCAGTTCTTTGAAATCACTTCTACACTAGACTATGCAGCTAACAATGACTCTGGTCGTGTTTTCACCTTGTGAGTCTGTGTGGGCTGTGACCCAGCAGCTACCACAGAGGCAGTTTTCAGTACTTTGCCAGGTGTTTAGATTTCTGTCTACCTGTGGACACATTTTGTCAGCGCGACAGTCACAAAAACTTCATAGTGTGCCTGAGATCTAAATGGAGACCTAGTTTGAAGATGGGGGTGGTCCCAGCAAGTAGGGGGGGTAGGACGAATTGGACCCAGAAGTCCCGCCCCTTCCGGTGGACCACCATGGAACCTTATTTAAAAAAAGTACTGTAACTCAGAGGACAAATACTTTTCTGATACCGTTTCTAAGGGAACCCTAGTGCATAATCCGACCCAAATGCAGGAAGTGGACCAAAATGCACTCTGCCTGAGCCGGTATCTGTTGAGATGGATACAAGTTTACATGAGAGAGAGAGGTCTGACTTGGACTTCTGTAGAAGTCAGACGTTTGCTTGACATCTGGGCAGAAGAGAACATGCAGAATATCCTAAACAGAGTCCACACACAGCCATTCGAGAGTAACAGGAGCAGAAGGGATTCATGCACACAGTAGATCAAAAACGTTGCCAGCAATATATCAAAGTCTGCAATTCGCTGCATACAAGTGACAGCTCTTGAGATGAAAAAGATAACTTTGCTCCTTTGTACATGCCCCACAGCTCTTTTTTTTTTAAAAATTCAGCCTGTTTTAATTTGTGCACTGTGAAACTAAATCAGAACCAAAAGTATCAGACTCGCTCTGATTCGGACGAGCCGAACGTACTATGGATTGTGAACGCGTCCTGACATGCATTGTCTGGGAATCATTAAAAGATAAATCTGGTTTATTAGAAATTTATATCTCATTTTCATATTTCCTTTCATTTCTGTTACAGTTATAATATTGCACTCACTAAGCTAGTTGCTGAGAGGTGGCTCTCTCCCAGTATCAGGCGAGTAATAACGGCATCTCTGTTTACGAGTATCCAGTCATCCACTTGTCTTCGTACAGACCACAGATTTGCTCTGTATGAAGAAAAGTGTCACTTCCTGTTTATTGAGATGATGCCCTACTGTTCGCTCTGTCTGCCATATTTCATTTGGACAAACGAGGGAAATATGACGTCTTAGTTTGGATAGCGTGCCCTTTTCCATTTCAGCTCCATTTTGTCATTTAGGCTGATAGAAATATTGTCTAGTGTAATCCCAGACTTTGCCAAGAAACTTGAAAACAGACATTAATGGTGTAATAAATGCCAAGCCTGACTCTTTCAGTACAGTGACAGCATGGCTACGGTGTTGGAGGTGATTTCAGCTTCAGACGATACACTGCACTGCACTGCTGCTGCATCTTGTCTTTGTTCTGCAGCTGTTTGGCAATTTGTGCGTCTTAAATGTCAGATATCTTTAGAACATTACTGTGATGTTTTGCATCGTAGAGTAAGACATGCTTTATGAGGCTGTGTAATAGCACTCCTAGGTCCTTACGTAAGCTTGATTTATTAAGGAGGCATCTGGCTGTCGAGGACTCTTTGGGCTGCTGTAAAGTTCTGCTGTCAGACTGTATGGTGAGGTTAGCAGGACCAGGTCTTTAAAAGACCATCTATTCATCTGAGTAGTGGTATCAGCTTTATAGGAAAAGTCAGAATGGCTTTGTGAGTGTTTGGGAGACTTGTAGGGTCTTTCCTTGCTAGCCGGCAGGATTTGAGTGCAGTGCCGTATATGGTCTCTCATCACCAGGTTACAGGCCCATCGTCTGCTTATTCACTTTACGCTCTACACAGAGGAGGTTCACACAGTGAAAAGCATCAACATTAGAGCGCTGCAATGCTTGGACTGACTGCGTAATGCAGCATAACGTCACTATCTGTCACTTATTGTTCCAGGAGCCTGCACAGAGTCAGCTCCGTAACTCTGAGCTGGAAGTGACGCTCTGTTTGCATGACTCCGGGTGTTCATTTACAAAAGTGTCACCAGGCATACGCCAGATCTTCTCCTCATAAGGACGGGCAAAATCATTCTGCAGGCATGAGTAAACGCTGGCAAGAGCTTTACTAGGGTTTATTTATGTGTGTGCCTACTCTACACTGTGTCTCTAGAGTGTGTAATGATCATCTAATGGAAGCCTATCCATAGAAGAACGGCAGGATCATTAGTTACAGCATGTAGATATCCAGCTCATCCAGATACATGATATAAAGGTGAAAACCTGTATCTGTGGTCACAGTCTGAGACTTGTCATCACTCACCCAAAACGCTTCGTCAGTTGAACTTAATGGTGGTGGTGGGATATAGTGGCCATTTTTGAACATAAAGACTATGAGAAATAAACATTATGATAAGGATCCCTCAAATGTACTATTGTTTATTAAGGTGGAGGAGGAGGCAAAACTGCGACTGGCCGTCTCTAGAGCCAGCTGATGTAAGAGAAGTGGGGAAGTGAGTGGTGAAGTAAGAGAGAGAGCGGCGGTGATGGGAGTGAGTGATGCTATCGACTCGGCCCAAGCAGAAAAAGTTAATCGTGATTGGTTTGTCCGTTCTGGGCTACTGTAGAAACAACATGGAGGAGGACCCACTGCCAGGTAGATATGAATGACTCACTCTAAGCTAACAAAAACACAGCAATTCTTATTTTCAGGTGGTTACACACTGAAGAAAACATACTTATTGTTATTATATTCCCTTTCTGCCTGTAGATCCCTGTAATTGTTACACACTGGTCCTGTAATCTGTGTCTCAGTTACACCGAGTGAAACCATGATACCGTAGGGTAGCAGGACATTTTCCATCTAAACAAGTCTCGAATTCTTCAGCTGCTAATGGTTCAGAGCGGTGCCCAAATACCTACTAAATATCCCAAAGGTGCAGGAAACAGATTTTATGACTCTTGATGATTTGTAAGGAGTGTTGAAGCTGATTAGATCGGATCTCAGAAGGTGTTTTTTCCCTCTTTATTTTTTAAGGACGCTTTTTAAAACCTGTTAACTTTACTTCAGGGTTAAAGTTCATCCCCTTTCCTTCATGATAGAATGAAAATACAGTACGATCTCCAGCTTTCTACTGGTACGTTTACCTCGGTACGTTTATCTCGGTACGTTTACCTCGGTACTTTTACTTCGGTACGTTTACCTCGGTACGTTTATCTCGGTACTTTTATCTCGGTACGTTTACCTCGGTACGTTTATCTCGGTACTTTTATCTCGGTACGTTTATCTCGGTACGTTTACCTCGGTACGTTTATCTCGGTACGTTTACCTCGGTACTTTTACTTCGGTACGTTTACCTCGGTACGTTTATCTCGGTACTTTTATCTCGGTACGTTTACCTCGGTACGTTTATCTCGGTGCGTTTACCTCGGTACTTTTACTTCGGTACGTTTACCTCGGTACGTTTATCTTGGTACGTTTACCTCGGTACTTTTACTTCGGTACGTTTACCTCGGTACTTTTACCTCGGTACGTTTACCTCGGTACGTTTATCTCGGTACTTTTACCTCGGTACGTTTACCTCGGTACGTTTATCTCGGTACTTTTACCTCGGTACGTTTACCTCGGTACTTTTACTTCGGTACGTTTACCTCGGTACGTTTACCTCGGTACGTTTATCTTGGTACTTTTACCTCGGTACGTTTACCTCGGTACGTTTACCTCGGTACGTTTATCTCGGTACTTTTACCTCGGTACGTTTACCTCGGTACTTTTACTTCGGTACTTTTACTTCGGTACGTTTATCTCGGTACTTTTACCTCGGTACGTTTACCTCGGTACTTTTACCTCGGTACTTTTACCTCGGTACGTTTATCTCGGTACGTTTATCTCGGTACTTTTACCTCGGTACGTTTATCTCGGTACTTTTACCTCGGTACGTTTACCTCGGTACGTTTACCTCGGTACTTTTACCTCGGTACGTTTACCTCGGTACGTTTACCTCGGTACTTTTACCTCGGTACGTTTACCTCGGTACGTTTACCTCGGTACTTTTACCTCGGTACGTTTACCTCGGTACGTTTATCTCGGTACGTTTATCTCGGTACTTTTACCTCGGTACGTTTACCTCGGTACGTTTATCTCGGTACTTTTACCTCGGTACGTTTACCTCGGTACGTTTATCTCGGTACTTTTTACCTCGGTACGTTTACCTCGGTATGTTTATCTCGGTACGTTTACCTCGGTACTTTTACTTCGGTACGTTTACCTCGGTACGTTTACCTCGGTACGTTTATCTCGGTACTTTTACTTCGGTACGTTTACCTCGGTATGTTTATCTTGGTACTTTTACCTCGGTACTTTTACTTCGGTACGTTTACCTCGGTACGTTTATCTCGGTACGTTTATCTCGGTACTTTTATCACTGGATGAAGCTCTGGGTCTCCAGTAACGTCGAATCACCGTTGAAGCGATGCTGAACTTTGGTAGAACTTCGGGTCCAGCCCGGTCCAGCAGTGCACCACCAGTGATATCTCTGTCAGATTCACTGCTGATGAAAAGATAAATTCACCGATGGAAAGTTGAAGATCTTGCCGTAAAGGTGCTTTGGTTGTCCTTCTATCACAAAGACAAGGGGGGAAGTTTGCTCCTTATATTTGGTTTTCATATAAAAATAGAGGGAAAAATGTCTGTGATCGTCTGATATTTGATCTAATCAGCTTGAACACACCTGTTTCATCATTATGACTCAGAAAATCAGTTTTCTGCATTTATTATATTTCATTTTAATATTTAGCACCTATTTGGCAGCCATTTTGCAAATTTGCAGCGCCCCAGTATCCATATCTTATCATAACATACAGTATAAACCAATGTCTGTGCCAGATGTGTTGCTTTTATCGTAAAATGAACAACTGAACATAGTTATGCTCATCTGACAGAGATCATAAACTGCTGTATAACGAAACAATAGACAAGTGACACGTGATATTTAACTGACATCGCTCTAAAATGACGTCTCCGCGGCCTCCATCTTTAATCTCGTTAAATGCCTGTTGCTCCGCCTCCTCTGAGCATGCCTTGAGAAGAAATGAACAGCTGTCTTCAATCACTTCTCAGCCATTAACTGCCATCTTTTCACCTCTTTCACATCAGTAGGATTTAACTGGAAAAGCCCAAGAAAACATTGTCAGATCCACCAGTCTAATACAGAGTAGGCCTAATACCTGATATAGTTTGTGTGACTGATGTGGAAGTGAGACTACTGTAATCTATTTCATTTGTGTGCATAGACATTAATTCCCTTTTTTTGTGACTTATTACAAACATGTTTTAATGCTTTTTCCTACAAATGTCCAGCAACACCTGATGCATGCATCAGATTCTCCTCCAGTCTTTTCAAAGTAGACCTACCTAGTTAGGTTTAGGAAAAGATTGTGGGTTGGGTTTTAATGATTAAATCATGATAATTCACAATTATGTCGATTACATATATGTTCATTTCATACTGACCATCATGAAAAAAAAATGCAATATTTGTATTTGTATGTACACGAATCAACACATTAAATTTGAGGATGATTTCATGAACTGCTGTGCTGGGCTGATGGTTTGAACTGATGCATTTCCCCGGTGTGGTGCCTGAGCCTTTTCCAGTAACCTTCCCTGGACCATCACTGACATTAAAAAACAGAGCTGACATTAGTAAAGAGACATTTTATGACCCAGTACTCTGTACCCGGCAGTGTATCCCATTAGTGCTAATGTTTCTGAACAGATGCCATAAGGTGTGGTTGTGAGGGGGGAAGTCAGTGGTCTATCCTCTGTGCACCAGGATAGAGTTGAATAGCTCTTGTTGGCTGCAGATGGCCTTTAGTGACCCACACAGTCACATGATAGTTGACCTAACTGGAGATGGATTTAAAGTCCTTTTTTCAGCCCCCAGGAGACTAACTGGAGCGGCCATCTATAACAGACCCGTACTGCATGAATTCGCTGCACACTTTGAATGGCCACATTTCCATTTACGCTTTCTATAGTTTGTATAATGCAGTGTAAACCTTCCCACGTGGTGGGTGTTTCACATAGAGGTAACCGATCTTCGAACCATTTATTGTGGTTCCCAAAATGTAATGTTCACTTTTCAACCTTTACTCGTATCACTGACAGTTTAAACAGAAGGCCCAGTCTATTCAAAACAGGTCTGTCAGGTCTATAACACTAAGCAGGAGCCAGTGGCTCAATTTAATCTGGCCTGAAAGTAGCATTATTGATTTTTCTTAAGCCACTATAAAGGTATTGATCAGTGCAGCATTAATGTCCTGGTGTGACACAAATTCATGTCACAGTGGTTTCCAACTTTTGTGTCGATAAAGTGAAGCGAAGTCTACTTGTGACTATTGTTACAGGTTTGTCTTTATCTGCAGTAGTTATACCAAACACTGATTTTTCCTTCTCACATTGTTCATTTAAAGGAGTTTCGGAGGCACAGTAAAGGAGAAAATATGCACAATTTTTCAACTTTTACAAGTTAAAGAAAATTCAGAAACAGTAAAACAATTGCTTACCCCTTTGACGTTACGTTCCTGTGCAACGAAACTTCGTTGTCAGTAATGTTTGAAGGGAAGCATTTTCTCCTAAATTATGTTTGTATTTGACCACAAATCACAAATATGTTTTATCAAAGTCTGTGTAATCCACACAGGGAGGAGATCAGGGTTGAGTTATGGCCAGCCCAGCTGCACAGCACTCCGTGAAATAGTCACGAAATTGAATGTATTGATTTGTGTACACAGACATGAATTTCACATTTTTTTCGTGATTGTCAGCACAAATCAATTCGTATGTATTCCCTGTATTTGTTAACGAGAGGTATAAAGTATAAAGGTACAAAGTCATAATGCATAAAGAAAAGGTCGGGGTGGTTGTGTGGGTCTAATAAACAAAGGACCAAGGAGACTGGTGTTCATGTCCTGTGTGAAACCACAAGTCAGAGTTGACTTATTTGTCACGTAACTTCGTACTTAAGTTACGCCACTTCAGTGTTATTCAAACTCAAACCGCTATCTTTTCCTAAACCTAAGTAGTTTTGTAGCCTCAGCCTAATTTTCCTTTCTTTAGTCCATCTATTTTTAAACCTAACTCAGTAGTTTTATTTTGAAAAGACTGACGTGCGTCACGTGTTGCTGGACATTTGTAAGAAAATACACTAAAAATATGTCGCTGTAAGTCGTGCTGAGCATCACAATGTGTGTTGTATCATGTACACAAATCAAATATATTAAAGTTTGTGACTATTTCACAAACTGCTGTGTAGTCTGTGTTGACTGTGTTGTGATGGCACAAGACTTTCCAAACCTAACCAAGAGGTTTTAGTGCCTAAACCTAACGGAGACTGCAGTTTGAGATGGTAAAATACCAAGAGCGCAAACACTGTAATGTTGATATGAAATGTGTTTTGGGGGGTTGAGAAAAGTCCATGGTCTGCAGAAACAATGCCAACATTTTATTCTGGCGACTGGGTTGGCCTTACACCGCAGAGAGGTGTGACCCTTCTCTTACTGTAAGTCATCCCTCAATTATTAATTAATCATTAATTATTAATTAGTTGAGAAGTTGTTGAGAAGGCAGTTACAGACGACTGAGGGGATAACAAATAATCAGACAGTACATACTTGCTATTAAGCTCCTATGAAGGAAAGAGCGCTATGATATGGGAACATTACTGGTGTACAAAAACATCAAGAGCAAACAAATTATGGTGTTCTGAACCCAATTATTGTACATATATTAAATCTGTAATCTGTATTACTGGTTTTATGTATTTTACCAGATTATGAATTATATGCGGGTGTTTTAGTCATACCGGTGTTTTGACTCACAGCTGCCATCATAGAGCTGTGCTTTATGTATAAATATAATGGAGGTTTCCACCTTTTCAAATGTTTTTACCAACGATTAATAAAGGTTCATCTTATCTTATCTTATCATGTATTTATAATAAATACATCCCCAATAAATAAGTGCATGTAAAAACGCTGCACTGACCGAGTGCTGTAGTAAGTTTGGGAGTACATGTACAGTATTAATTGATAAGCTATGAAAATGGACAGACATAGCCTACTTTTATTTTGAAAACATTCATGGTAAGTTAAACTGGGTAATGTAACCCTGTATTTTGGAAAGTATGAATCACATGTTTTTGCTACAGGAGATAGCTGGCATGTGTCTACACATGTGAGCATGAATTTCATGTATTTAGTCACATCCCTGCTATGCACGAGAAAGGGCAACGAAATTTATTTTCTCTTTCTGGCAACTTCCTCCTAAAAACATTATGATTTTGGAGATGCTCAGCATTTGAATAAGTAATTCAGTAACTAGAGGACGCCGTTGGTAATTTCTGTTAGCTTGCCAGGAGCTGTGTCTCCAGATACAAAATTAAATCAAGGACCTAAAATGAAAGTCAAATATAAAGGAAATGAAAACTTCCATCTGATCCTGGATCGTGTCATAACCGGTGAGGGGAAGCAAGTTTCCAAGGGTGTGAGTATAGGTAGCAAATAACACGAAGTTATATAAGAGGAAAGGCTGTAGGCTATAGAGAAGTATAAAAGTTTTACTGTTTCATTTCATGCCCTTTCAAGCCATCTGCTCATGTGGAAACACCATTAAATTCCTGCCTCATCCCAGCAATCAGGCTGGTCTGATAGAGGCTGTTTCAGCAGCTTGCTGCCACCACAGCAGTGCACCACCCCAGCAGTGCACCCCGGCAGTGCACCACCCCAGCAGTGCACCCCAGCAGTGCACCACCCCAGCAGTGCACCACCAGCAGTGCACCACCACAGCAGTGCACCACAGCAGTGCACCCCAGCAGTGCACCACCACAGCAGTGCACCACCACAGCAGTGCACCACAGCAGTGCACCACCACAGCAGTGCACCACAGCAGTGCACCACCACAGCAGTGCACCCCAGCAGTGCACCACCACAGCAGTGCACCACAGCAGTGCACCCCAGCAGTGCACCACCACAGCAGTGCACCACCCCAGCAGTGCACCACCACAGCAGTGCACCACCCCAGCAGTGCACCACAGCAGTGCACCACCCCAGCAGTGCACCACAGCAGTGCACCACACCAGCTGTGCACCACAGCAGTGCCCCACAGCAGTGCACCACCCCAGCAGTGCACCACCCCAGCT
>CAMQGK010000062.1:980000-995000 GCA_947000775.1 Pterois miles | reverse complement strand
TAGGGACCTAGAGCAGAGGATGGATATTCACATCTTCTAGGTAAATGCAGTTCTTGCAGAAATCTCCAAACGTCAGTATGTTTTGATACCAGATCCCAGCAGGTCTTCTTCTGTGGTGTTCCTCGAGGTCTTGGTGTCTCACTGTGGGATTTTGGAGGGATTATTGATTGTTTATATAAAATCTTATTAATTGTTGTTAAAAAAAAAAAAGGTTAAATTTAACACCAAATCTGTTTAACAAATCGTATGAACCAAAAACTGCTGCAACAGTTTATGATATGATAAAGTATGGGGATGACCATCATATCATTTATTAATTAATGAATTCATATTTATTCCTGATTACTGACTGGAACACAAACAGAGCTGAGCTGCATCTCAGATTAATCTCCAGGTTTCCAGCTTTCAGGTGATGTTCACCACTTCTATGAGACATCTACTATGACTGCTATCTCCCCCTAAAGACCCCCTGGACCCCCTAAAGACCCCCTGGACCCCCTAAAAAGAGTCTAAAACAGTCCATTGTGGGTCTCAGAGGGTTAAAGGAAAACACTCCTCTTCTGCAGGTCTCCAGTCTTTTATCTTTCATCCTCCCCTCTCTGCAGAACAACAGAGGAGAAAGTCGTAGGCGGTCCGCCTTCATCAGCGTTACTGTAAATGGCATCACAACAAGCTTCCACAGAAAGCCCATAGAATCAGCCTGTTTCCCCAGAGTGGGACCTGTTAGCTGGTCTCTGATCAGCAGAGGTTTCCATGCTTGGGGGGAGCAGGGGTGAAATTAATGACTCACAACTGAGCTATTCAAAGTAATTTCCAAGAATGTGTTATTCTTGTAACAATACTGGGATGAGGTTCTTGGCTGCGCTGCTCTCAGACTCGTATTTGTGATCCACTGTTTTCCGCCGTTGCTAAGGACACTATCTCCGCTTTACACGTGAATCTGACATCAAACAGTGGTCTCATCTTCCAAATAATCCTCGCTGAGATCTCAGAGGTGGAGCCTGGACAGCTTATCCAGCACAGGCCGAGCAGATGGCGAAGCCAGGGCCTGCTTTTTCGCTCTGTAGCGTCATCGTTTCATTCACATTCTGTGACGTCTGTACTTGCACAAGCTGAGTGATTCAACCTGTTCACATAGGTGCTGAAAGGAGGCTCTTAAGATGACAGATTTGTGACATTAGGCACGTGCCGAGATATTAAAAGCATACTTTCAGTTTTTCCCTCATTAGTGCGCCGCAGCCATTGTCTGCAGCGGCTGTGATTCATTTTGAGACGAGAGTGAAATTTATATCAGACAAATAGGACCAATATTTGGAGCACATGAGGGATTTCTTTAAGTGATGCAGTGATTTCCAACCCACCAACCAACCATCAGAAAAGGGTCTGGAGCTGTTTTTTTCCATTCTTTCATGGCAAAGTCTTTCCATTGCATTTCTGGGAAGTCATGGAAAAGCCGACCTGACAGCAGTGACAGTAAAACGCCTATGACACCTGTGACATTTTCCAGTAGTCCCAGTGTCAGCCAGCACATGTGGCCAATTTGTGGAGGCCAGAACCTGCATATGAGTTTCAGGGAACATGGAGGGATATTTTTCATCATGACATCCCACTAAAAATGCATAAGGAGTTGCCGTGCATACTGAGTGTAACAAAACCTGAAATAAATATAATGACTTTTTATTTTGCAGTTGAACTTAATTCATTTTAATCAGCTTTAAAGATCAAGTGGAACTTTCTTGGGTAACAAACAATGAATATGAATTTCTATAAATAACTCATATAGTCGCTAAATTGTTATTATTACTGTTAGGTCAAATATATTATTAATTTCCTTGTCTATCAACTACTTCTGCACACGTCAGACTGAAACTTGAATGTTTCGATTTTCTGCTTTTTCCCCATTCAAATGTTCATATGTTCAAATGTTTGTTCATATTTCCAGGTTCCAGCCTCGACACAAAAACTGGTGATTTAATTTTAATTTAATTTTTTTTTTAATATCTTAAGGGGTTCTCAAGGTTTTTCTTAAAGGGGAGAAAATTTACCAAGGACCCCTTCTTAACTATAACACTGAGTAAGCATAATGCTTACTACCATGTACACTCTTAGATACTGTAACTGTTAGATAACTATTGATATTATTATTATTATTATGATAACAGCACTTTGTTTTGCTCTGATATTTCGCTTTAGCTTGACTGCGTTAGCTAGGCTTCCTTCGTTAGCAGCTGAAGACACATTTTGGTTACTGTGGCTGTCGCTCGATTTAACTTTCTCAGTTTAGCTAGTCTGGGCTTACCATCGCTTGGCTAGATGATGGACTGACGTGATGTGTCACAGTCATGCCAGAGTTTCTATTGGTCCAAAGCTAACGTGGGTGGGAGTAATAATCGGATCACGTTCTCATCCCAAACCGTCACGAGGAGGCTCTGTCGGACCCCTCAGCCTCACTTTTCAGTAGCAGTAAACATGTTCTTAATGTTGTGAATTAAACAGAAACATTTGCTTAGGTTTAGGCAACAAAACCACGATAGTTAGGTTTAGGAAAAACAAGATGGTTTGGCTTAAAATGACCTTGTTTTGTTGTTGATGTTGTCACAGTGGAAAAGTGACCGGACGTTGAGAACACAGGACGCGAACGATCAGCTGATTGTAAGGTGAAAGTGAAACTTCATGTACATGACATGAACAGCAGTGTCCTGGATGCAGGCCTGGTGTTTGCTGGACCCATCCACCGCCTCGTTAAACTACGTCGCTACAGGACGTTCTCTGAGCGTTTAATGTCGCTGCACATTGGTTTACGTTGGAGTTAATGGAAAACCAGGAGTGTGGCATATCAGCAGTAAAGCGTTGTGCGGTGGTATTGAACGCCAACGGCTGTGACGGCGTCTCTGTATTGATGCCCTGGGAATGAGAATGGGCTGTTAAATGAGTTCAGCTGCTTTCAGTGTTTTCATACAAACTCAGTTCCACTGCCTACAAGGCTTAAAGGTGCAATGTGTGATGCCTGGCCACATGCTCCAAACAAATAGGGGGCAGCTTTTCAGCCCCTCCGTGGAACGCTAACCAGGGGCAGCTGTCCGTCGTGGTAAGACAGGATGGGCCGGGGCTAGCTGGTTAGCTGGTTAGCTGGTGTGTTCATGTCAGTGTATCTCTGCAACACAAAACAGACGGCTTTCATATACCAAATCAATAATATTTAATAACAGATTTTTTTTATGTTTTAAACTACAATTCTGGCCAGATCTCAGGCATTGCACCTTTAAACTCCACATTTTAATTCAACCTGCTGTTACATTTCAAAAGATACGTCAACCTCTTTTAGTGCTTTCAGCTTCAACTGGACCGCCCATCCACCATCTCAGATCCCAAACAATCCAGATCTTAAAGGAGCAGTGTGCAGAATTTAGTGCCATCTAGTGGGGAGGTTGTAGACTGCAACCAAGTGCTGGAGAACTATGGTAACAAAAAAGAGTGAAAGGCTCTCTCTACAGCCGGTGTTTGGTTGTCCATGTAGGGCTTCTGTAGAAACATGGCTGACTGTGAGGAGGACCTGCTCCCTATGGAGAATCGAACGGCTCATCAGCTAACGAAAACACAATCCTGACATTCAAGAGATTATACACGAGTGAAAACACAGTTATGAATATTATACTCCATTTCTGCTAACAGATCCCCTGAAATGTCACACACTGGTCCTTTAAGACATTTTGTGTTTACAGAGTTAAACCTGTGATTTCCAGCATAGGCAAACATTTAGCCTTTTCTAGTTTTCACACTAACTGTTTCATGCTTGTTTCATATTTAGTTTCTGAAATGTGATCTTAAAATACTAAAATAATTTACCCAGATTATCAGATAGCCTAACGTTTCAGACACGTTTCCCAGCTCTCAGATAGTGTAGGGACGTAGAAGAGGCTCTCTGAAAGTATTTACTAGCAGATTTACAGGTCCTGTAATGAGCACAATTACCGTTTATGCTCCTAAAAGCAGAGTGGAACATGTTCAAGAGGGATGGGGATGGTATTTTAATGTAAGCTATTTTGTGTTTTTGAGCAAACAGCACTGTGGTTTTCCCCGCTGTAAATACAGCACCTCCCAGTGATTTGTGGGAAAAAAGGGCAAGAAACAGAGAACAGTGAAAAAGGGTTTAGCTGGAGCGACGATATATCAAGAATAAAAACTGTTAGAGAAGAATGAAAGGATGGAAGAAAGGCCTGTTCTTGCCAAGACAGCTGTCTTATAAGAACGTTCAGTGCAAATGTTTTACACAATATGAGCCATTTTGAACATTTTCCATATAGCAAATAATTCACTGTCCGCACTGCTCTGACATTTTAACATGTTTGTACCTGGGTTTGTGGGTTAGCAGATGTACCTCATAAATAATAAACATTTTTTTCCCCCTCACATGGCAACTTTAGGTCAGTCCGCCATGGCCGTCCAACATTAAACTCACATAGTTGTGTTGCAGAAAATGCACTACAGTGTCATTATTTGGCAGACGGGTGTGAGTTTGCTCAGATTGATCCATCAAGCAGCAGATTGATCCATCAAGCAGCAGATTGGTCCATCAAGCAGCAGATTGATCCATCAAGCAGCAGATTGATCCATCAAGCAGCAGATTGGTCCATCAAGCAGCAGATTGATCCATCAAGCAGCAGATTGATCCATCAAGCAGCAGATTGGTCCATCAAGCAGCAGATTGATCCATCAAGCAGCAGATTGATCCATCAAGCAGCCAGGCTGCAGAGAGCTCCCCTGGTTGTCCTGGCTGATCGGTGCAGTGGGGAGGAGGGTGTGGGGGGCTGGGGGCTGGGTCTGGATCCCTCCTCATCTCAGGAATGCTTGCAGGTTCCTCTCCAATGGTGCTGACGTCAGGAGTGGCCTTGGATTGAAAACAGCCAGTTTATAATGAAAATGACGAGCAGACAGGCTGTTATCAGGTACAGCTGATTTTCTTCAAAGCTCATCTCAGGTACGTCCCTTTACCCTTTAATACGCTCTTTGTGTGAGCAAATTGTGTTTCACTGAGTTCATTTATTTGTAGGCCTGAGCAGTGGCTTTACGTTGAATGTCACTGTGTTTTCTAGCAGCTTTAGACAGAGGTGAGCGCTGCTGTAGAGGACATTTATTGTACTTACTGTAACTGAGAGGCTTATATGTTCCTGAGTTTATACCATTAGTGTCATCACTTGGTTTGTCTGCACTCAAACCCCTGAAAATGCGTCATTTCTTTCTACTTCTGTGTTCTGTCAAGTCGCCTTTCCCAGAATGCCTTTAGACCCCGGGACGCGATCTGGGCTGAGTTAACAGTTTTCATCGAGTACCTTAAATGGAGATTTGTCAAGTATTTGATTCTCTTATCAACATGGGAGTGGACAAATTTGCACATATACAGTACATATTAGGGGTGGGACAGTTCATAAGATTCACAGTTTGGTACACGGTTCACGGTTTGGGGTCACCGTGTTCAGTTCGGTACGCTTATGGTCCAGCAGGAGGCCAATTTCCAACTTCAGTTTAAACATGCATTTCATTTATTTGGCAAAATAAGTCAACAGCTGTTTGTCTTCTCAACAGCAGACTAACATCAGGAACAAAACTCTCATCTGATAGCTGGACGTTTGTTGTGCCACAGCCTTTAATCCTTTTAGTTGGTTTAACCTATGACGATAGTGTGTGTGGATGTATATGTAAATCAGGATGTGTGGTCCCCGAGGAGAGATTGGTCCCACCCACCGAGGCACCGCCCTTCTCCAACCTGGAGGTTCCTGATTGGAGCGGCACACGGCCCGGTCATCCAATCAGCAGGAGCTTCGATCAGCTGATAAGGATTCAAATACTCTGCCAGCCAGACAGCCACAGGCCGGTTCTGTGTGGACCGCTCACCTCCATACCTGTCCGTTATGTCCCTGAGAGGAACTCAAGAACATCACTGCTGCTGGGTTTTGTTATTTAAAGGTGCTGGACAGACTGGGAGGACCTGGGCCGGGTTAGTTCTGCAAATAAAATAACTTCATTTACCAAGAACATCTGGTTTTATGTTGCTTCCCTTTACCCTAGCGAGCTGGGTCGAAACAGTGCTATTTAAAAAGAATTGATAAATAAAAACTAATCGTCAGCATCAGGTCAGCATCAGGTCAGCCAGCACTAGAGCCTTTCAAACAACAGTCACTGTCTGATTGTCACTGTTGAAGACCTGGTGGCTTTTGGAGCTAGTGCTGCTCGCTGCTTTCAGTCGTATTATATTTCAGATCTAGCGCTCTCTTGCTGGTTTCTCCAGTGTTACCGACCCCAGCTTAAAGGTGGAAGAAAGGAGCCTCTGTCCTGCCTTCATGTGGAAAACAATGTCATTTTTACCTGAGTACCTTATTAACATTTACTCTGAGGTCACTTCAAACTATTTATTGTTTGCTGAACAATTTTTATATAATTAAATTTGCTGTGAGCAGCATGTTGTAGGCATTTCAATCAGTGCACCGATGATGTCATCTCTGAGCGCCCCACCCGTTTAACACACGCACGCACACACACACACACACACACACACACACGCACGCACACACACACACACACACACACGCACACACACACACACACACACACACACACACACACACACACACACACACACACACACACACACACTGCTGTTATTTAAGTAAACAGCTTTATACCAACCACAACCCTGGACCACAGAAGCACCTGTTGAGGAGCACTTGCAGGTCCACACAGGTGAGTAAATCAAACACACACATCTGGGCCCTGAGGGATGACACGGTACATACAGGAGTGATTCAAGCAAACGTTGGGCTCTGTTTTCTTTTAATCCTTCGTGTCAGCTCATGCGTGGAGAACAGCCGATTGACAGGCCCACCTCTCTGTGCTTTTGCACGACAAATGAATTGAAGCTGTCAGGCCTGCTTCTGTCAGCCAAAGAGTTATGAAATACAGTCATTATGTGTTTTCATTCATGAGGTCAGTTTGGAAAGCAAACACACGGTGTGCAGCGTATTGAAAACTTGCAGTTTGCTCACAGGAGGAATGAATAAGGAGAGGGTTAATGATGCCTGCTACGGTGAAAAGAGAAATACTTAGTGTACTGAGACTGAATCAACAACTGACCTTCTTCAATCAGGAGAGCAGCCAGCCAACGGCTGCCCCCACTGTGCACACTCCTTACCTTACATAAGGCAGGGCGTGCAGACACATCTGGAAATCAACTCCTCCAACATCAGGCCTCAGAGTGCCCGTGGCAAAAGCCTTCACAAATGGACCACACGCTGTACATCACTTTGGTTTGGACATATTCTCTTTCAGTCTTGCAGGCCTCACTTCATATGTCTTTCCTTTCCGCATTAATTTCTCTGCTGGCCGGCTGATCTGCAGGGCATCAAACGGACAAAACCTCATCTACAGACAGAGCTGGTGACAGCAGACTATTAGCTTTAATATTAACACAACATTAAATATCACAGACAAAAAGTGAAATCAACACCTACACATCTTCCCATGTTAGTTCAATACATAGTTTAGTAATATTAGTATTAGAAAAGACATTTGAAAAACAGGGAATAAAAGTCAACATGAGGTTCTGAGCGAATGTAGAAATCAACACAGTGGCACAGTAGCAGTAAAAGTCAAGCAAGTTGAGCATTATTCATCTTAAAGCTGCAGTAGTTTTTGGCCACTCAACTTATTAAAACAGCGAGTGCTACGTAAGGCAACGCGTTTCAGAGTTGTAGAGGACAGAACCTGCCAAACTTGTCACGTCTGTCAGCTCTTAGGTTGTATTTCATGTTGTGTTTTGTTCATTGTTGGATGTATTTCCTGTTTTATTTTGTAGTCTGACTCTTGTTTCAGAGCACGTCACTTCCTGCCCTCCTGTTCTTCCGTGTGTTGAATGAATGAGATCCCCTGACCTACTTTCCATCCACCCTCACCTGCGTCTGATCGTCTCCCGCCCTGATTGTGTCCACCTGTCCGTAGTTAGTCACTCCCCTCTTTAGTATTTAAGCTGTGTTCCTTCTGTGCCAGTTCGTCTTTGTACTCCTGAGTGAAAGCGTCCTCGCGTCCTTTTTCCGTGTACGTCTCCTCGTGTTTTTGATTATCCTGCCTGAATACTGATTACGACTCTGCCTAGCGATTTGGAGATTATTGATCTTACCTGCCTGCTCTCCTGGTTGTGCTTTTGAGTCCACACCTTGTTTGACACCGTGCTTCACAAAAATAAAGAAATACATAAATAAATGACTAGATAAATTAATCTAAAGGTTTCACTAATATAGCAAAATAATGTTAAAAATAAATGTAGCCATTAATTAATTGAAAAAAATTGACAAAAAATGATATTTCTGTTTTAATTTGCTTTATTAATTATTTTACTTTGAATTGCCATATTTATTTACTGTTCTGTTTACTTTTCCCTTTAATTTAGTTCTGTGTTTATTTTTTTAAATAAATGTATTTATATTTGCATTTATTTTTGTTTTATATTTATCTTTAAATGTATGTGTTAAGCATTTTTTATTTATATATGCAGTATTTATGTTGTCTATTTTATTTTAAAATGATTTATTTCTGTATTTGTTTCTTTATACATTTCTTTTTACATCCTGGATTCTTGATCCATTTCTGCCCAATTATGCAAATGAGGGGGCTGTCACTCAACATGTGTTGCCATGGAGTCAGGATACATGACTACATGCTAGCTAGTCTGCTAGTGTCTGCTTCCGCTTATAAGATAAGATAAGATAAGACTTTACGACTTACGACTTTACGATACAGCTCACAGCTACAGTTTAGCTCAGAGAGGGAACCTCTGGGCTGATGCTGCCGGAAACATTAAATATGAAACAATATTCTGCTCCTATTTTTCTCCTTAAATGATTTCAGAAACGTCTTGTAGCGCACTATGGACAGTCAGATGGTGACATCTCACAAGTTCCTGGGTGAACAATAAACTGACTGGACTGTCAACTCAACTGCCCTTTACAGGAAAGGCCAGAGCAGACTGTATCTGCTCAGGAGACTGAAGCCTTTTAGAGTGCAGGGGGGCTCCTGAAGACCCTTTATGACACTGTGGTGGCATCGGCCATGTTTGATGGAGTGGTCTGCTGGTGATCGGGAAGGCCAGCTCTGACCTGGGACGCCCCCTCCTGACCCAGTGAAGGTGGTGGGAGAGGAAGAGAGCGACGATGGCTCAGCTGTCTTTTTTTTTTTTATTTTTTTTTTTTTTTTTTTTCTTGAATTTTTATTTAAAAAATTATAACCCCATATTTTAATTTTATTCATCTTTTATTTTTTAAATAAATCCATGATGAGGAGATTTTTAATTATTAAAAGTTTTTTTTTTTAAAAGGACTCCCACCTCCTGGAGAGCTCCTTCAGGGGGGGGACAGACTGCAGCCATCAGCGGGGTTTTGTTTTTTTTTTTTTTTTTTCCTTCTTTTTTTTTCATCAGCCATCAGAGTAACTTGAAGGATGCTGTAATGTTCTTTACAGGGCTCTAAGTAGTCAAAATCACACCGAGCTATTTTGCTACTGAGTCTGACAAAACCCTAGTGATCAGCTCATTAGTAGTACTGTAAGGCTTCTTCGGTGTGTTAGCCTGGTTAACAGATCAGGACTGGCTTTGTTTCAGGGTCTACTAAAACACTGGACACTGGGTGGCCTGACAGATTAATGCACCCGCTATTCATGCTACTGTCCAACCTCAGCACTGTGTGTGTGTGTGTGTGTGTGTGTGTGTGTGTGTGTGTGTGTGTGTGTGTGTGAGATCACACCTTCAGAGGCCTTCACTGTGGGTGTGTGAGTCCATTCAAGGAGACTGGAGCTGTCAGAGCACAGAAACTGGGTGAAAAGGCAGTGTTTATGGTGTGTGAGCGCACAGCTTGCTGCTCTTTCTCCCTCCTGCCTTTGTCTTCTTTCTTGTGCACACAAGCACACACACCCAACACGATCAATACAGCCTCTCACCCTTGAACGCATTCCTGCGGTTCTTATATGAATTCTGCTTGTGTGTTTCTGCTGAACCTGCAGCGTCTGCTGACGTCCAGCCGCACCGCATGGCGACCTCTGGGTCCGGCAGCAAACCGGCCTGTCTGTGAACTGGACCCGGCCGGCACCGTACAACCTGATCCAGACTGGAGAGTCACAAGGTGAATGTAAATGTTTGCTTCTGCTCTTAATCCCCTAATTAGGCCAAATGGGGATATGAGAATATGATGATCTTGTCTGGACACACGAATTTTCATGAGATAAGTGTTGTAACAAATAAGGGAGAAATTTATTGAGGGAGAAGAGAATAACATCCAAGAAGTCATTTATTCATTTATTCATTTTTCTTTTTGATAGTGTGTAAATTAAACCAGGAGTAGTCTCTCAACATGGATGAGCTGGCGGCTGGCGGCTGGCGGCTAACGGCGCTAACAGTGGGCTAGCCAGTGGGGCACGCTCACATGCACACATTAATGGCACTAATGCCGTCAGCAGTGTTAGCCTTTCATAATGGCCATGTCATGTCAATGTCCATTTATTTTAGACATGTTTAAGTAGCGTGTGTTCATTTGTAAACAATAGTAATAATCCACAATTTAAACCCAGTACTTTAGTCATTCATGGAGCCCTGTCGCTGCATGCTCTACAACACTGTTCTGTAAATATTTCAGAATAAAAGCTTTGTGTTGACAAATGAAGGAGTTCTGTCCACAGAAGAGATTGAGATTTGGCAAGGCTGGCCGAACTGTGCAGACGGAGACAGAGGTTCAGGTTTAGGCCTGAATCAGGCACACAAGTAACTAACAAGTGACAGGCTGAATGACTACGAGACTGAGACAGAGTGCAGAGGTGGAGACCAGGAGCAGACAGGATAACAGACTAAAACAGGGTGGAGTGGTGACTCCATACTTTACCTCTTAACTCTACCTTAAAGCTGCAGGGGGTAGAGATGGAGCATCATTAAAGTTGTTTTTATAATACGGTCACTACAACCTGACAGCAGTGCATGAGACAGATAATCTGACAGAAATCAGGTTCCTCAGATCCTAACGGCATCTGTAAGATTTCACAGACCGGAGGAAAACAACCAATCAGAGCTGATCTGGGAGTCAATCACTCATGAAACAAGGCGACACCAGGCAGCTCCGATCAGATATGGATCAATAATCTGTTACTGTGATGCCTATTTCTCTCCTCAGATGTTCTCTGAAACATCTCATAGGTACTGTTAAGCTGGAAAATGAGAGGGTTTGTGACCCGGCAGCCATGTTGAGATTTGTTGAGGAAATACCAAGCACCGCCCACCAGGAACGCTCTCCCTGAAATGGCCTGTGATTGGTCAGTCCTCCATCATGGTCTGGATGTTTTAAATCCGGAAAGCAGAGCCATGAGGAGGAGCAGACGTCTGGTTTCTCTCAGAACACTTCAATTACAACATGCTGAAGGTTATTATGGGATTTTAATTGTAATGTCACTTGCCAATGCGTCATTCATAATCATTTTATCCAACTGGTTCATTATTTTAACTGTCTGCCTCACAGCCTGCCACAGTGTAAAGAGGTGCAATGCATTATGGGGCAGCTGAGTTTGTGCTGTAAGTGTGTCTCATACTTAGACATTCTTGATAATATATACATAGACATTTCTTGTGTACAAAAAACACTTCTTATATAGTTTGAATGCACTGCACGCTCAGTTTTATATCAAACTTATGTATGTTGTTTTGCAAAGTTTTGGTTTTACAAGAGATGGATGAAGACTGGTTGGTTGGGCAAATGCACAGCTGGTTAACTTTTCCACTGCCAATAAAGAGCAGCTCACAGAGCTGCTTCATTATGGGAAGCAAACAGGGCCAGACTTTACCCATGTCTATGAAAACACTAGAGGAATCGAACTTTAAAGTAACAAAGTCACCGCCAATGCTGCAAAGGTAGAACCTATTGGACTGAAGGACAGCCTCTCCCCGTGCTCTATACTCCTCCTCTTGACGTATGAAAGCACTGTGCAATTTTTATTTATTATTATTATTTTTTTATTGCTGCACCTGCACAAAAGATTTGGCCTCACTGGACCTCTGCTCTCTGCCTCAGGTAGCTGCTTTTCTGTTGTGATTAAATTGCTTTGGTTTATGCCTTTATCATGTAATTTCACAACATGTACATCTACTGTGCATCATCATCATCATCAGTACTGTCAGTACCACAGTGGGCTGATGTTGGGTTGAAAAGGAGCCTGTCTGGGTTACCTCATTGGTCCACCTCTTGCTTCATCCACAGAGGGTCCTGCTCACTCTCACTCTTTCATATTCAAAAAGAGAAATTGTTTATAAAGTGCTGCAGAAAAGGATTAGATTCCCTTCAACTTAATATGTTTCCATGTGCTTGTCCAGGAGCCGGGTACTGTAACATGTCACTGCTTTTATATAAGAGTATGTTGGCTGTCTTTGGCTGCTTAAATTCATTGCTTTTGTTTCACATCTACATTTCCATTTTACTGTAATTAAATGATTATTGATTGTTATTGATTGAGCAGTGTGCCTTCAGCTGATCGCAGCTCACTGAGCGGCGTGTGGTAGTCAGAGGCTCAGCATGTCTGCATTTACACAGAGGCGTAACTTTAACTCTGTTTTACTGAATATTTCATTTCTTGTATCTAGTTTAAAGTTGTAGCTGTATATAGTGATACTGTTTTTTGTGAGTTTGTGATGTATGTAAATTTATTATGATTTCTTTATTTATTATTAACTATTAATTAAATCTTAGTGTAACCAGATGGTAAAAGACATACATAAAAGTAGAAATAGTGTTGAGTGTGGGATTGTTGATGTGGGTGGATCGAACATAACATGCGCTACTGAAGCTCAGTGTACGAACTAGCTGGGAACTGATGATGGTCTCTGAGTTCATGCTTTGCATTTCTGTATTCATTTCTATTTCTATCGTTGTGATAATTGTCACAAGCACTGTATGACTTTACCGGGCAGTGCTGTTAATGGGTTTAGTCCTCCGGAGGGGCCGCTGCTGTATTCTGGTGCGATATAACTACCATATTTGAGCCAGATGCCTACCCTGTTTGTGCTGAGTTAATACAGAAATACTACAAGAACCTGTTTGTTTTGGTAAAGTGAAAACCAACCTCCACCAAACTGGTATTTGCTTTTATGCTACATATACTACATAAAAATGCATTTGAAGTCTTGTTTGTGGTTTATCCCAGCTTCACTAGCATGCACTCAGATCGAGTATTTCTGTGAGACCCAGATCCATGTGAGTTGTCCCTCTTGTTGACACAAGAGTGATGTAAAGATCTGTGCAGGCAGGGCTGAATAAACATTTATATTACCCCACTCAGCAACACACATCGTCCCGACTCTGAGGAATTTAAAGTATTTCTGTGTGACGAAGCACTAGAAAGAGTAAGTGGCCTCAGAGACATACCAAAACTCTACAAGATGGAATTTGGCTTTATGAGAATAATACCTAAATGCGCCTGCTGCGCTCAGGAAGCCATGAAGAGTCCTTCCTCTCCAATACAGCTTCCTCCTCCGTCCTCTGGAAAATTCCACTCAGTGGTCCAAGACCATGTCCTGTGATAAGAAACATGTCATTCCTGATGAAGACAGAGAAAATAACAATCTGGGCTCTTTTAGAGAGGCTGAAAATACAAAATTAATTATAAAGTTCACGAGATTATGTTGGTTTTATTATAATATGCGACGGTCCGGCTGTACATTACGGATATTTCTAACCTGACTTGAGTTTTCAGGTCACAGACTCTAAACAGACACATGATACTGACAGACTCCATCTGGTCCTCAGTCAAAGAAATATTTATGAATTAATCTGAATTTACACATTTTCAAACTGGTAGGTTGCATAATAGGGAAATCATATTTTTGAGAGACAGAAGGCCGGACTGCTGTTGCTCAGTCTTATGTAACATGGAGCCGTGGAAAAGGGAGGACGCTCCGCAGCATCTCCTTCTAACAAGGAATGCAGACAGTCTCGGACTGAGATGATATGGATTTGTGAAGGTCATATAGATATTTTTGGATTGAAAAATTGGATCAATCATATCCATAGTTATGTTCCAGTGGAGGAAAAAGTTTTCAGATTGTTCATTTAAGTATAACTAGCAATTCCACAATGTGCAAAAATACTAAAAATACAAGTACAAGTTCTGCATTTAAACAATCGATCAAAAACAAATCAATATATGATTGATCACATGTAGCCTGCAGAATGTGAAAGGTGTCCCTCATAGTGGCAAACCCACAAAGGTTTACTCTGATTGTTGCCCTCAGAAAAGGAGCATTTTAGTTCCTTTCAGCTCCTTGTTTTGGTTAAAATTAGCTGACTACTCACCTGATTTATGTCCTCAGTAAACCTGGAAAGTGTTCTTCACCAGGGGAGTGGCTACCTGGTGATTGACAGGTCACTACCACTGCGCTGTCTGGTCTGGGAGCAGTTTTCAGTTCATGAAAATGAAGTACAACCTTTTTGGTCGCTTAAAAATCTGTTATTTAGCATTAGTGTGCACGTAGCTCCACCCTCTTGTTGCAAAATACTAAACTTAAGGCTTCAAAATCTTGAGCATGGCAGTCCAGAGACCAGTAGGTGGCCTCACGTTGACTGCGTCTGCTGATAGAGTGGCTGTTCGGTCTGCAGGAGAGTTTGATTCCAGTGGTCACACCAGTCCAAACGGGCCGCACCAAGGGGGTGAAAGCTTTATCGTCCGGTTCCATCAGACTAAACAAGACTGGTGTGAATGCACCTTTATACCCATTAAAAAATCCTCATGTGTGGACCAGCATTAGACATTATCATGGTTAGCGTTCGGTCTTATCATCAGTAGGAATAGTGACAGGAGCAGCAGAAGCAGCAGGCTGAAACTGGCTGATATCCAGCTTCCAGTAAGAAGCTTGGCCTGGTATATCAGTCTGACCTGAGCACAGTGTGTTCTTTGTTGACCGTGGAGACGAGCAGCAGCTGAGGAGAT
>CAMQGK010000062.1:925000-972500 GCA_947000775.1 Pterois miles | reverse complement strand
TGAACATGTAGGTTACCACAAAACAGGCATAACAGCAATGTATTTATTGTTAAACAAACTCCACACCGAAGAACCCCAAGCTGGAATCGAACCTGTGACCCTCTTGCTGAGAGGCAACAGTGGTAACTACTGTACCCACATTTTTTGTCAACGCAAAGTCAGTTCATATGTAATCCACATAATTATGAACTGGGATTTATAATTAGCAGCAAACGCTGCATATGAAAGGTCAGAGTTCATAAAACACAGGAAACAAAGTTACAGCACTTCTGCCATTATTTTAACCAAACCCTGATGTTTTCCAAGACCTAACTAAGTAGTTTGTTGCCTAAGTTTAACCAGGCCAATCTATTCCTAAACCTAACTAGGTAGTTTGTTGCCTAAGTTTAACCAGGTCAATCTATTCCTAAACCTAACTAGGAAGTTTGTTGCCTAAGTTTAACCAGGTCAATCTATTCCTAAACCTAACTAGGAAATTTGTTGCCTTAGTCTAACCAAGCCAATCTATTCCTAAACCTAACTAAGTAGTTTGTTGCCTAAGTTTAACCAGGTCAATCTATTCCTAAACCTAACTAGGAAGTTTGTTGCCTAAGTTTAACCAGGTCAATCTATTCCTAAACCTAACTAGGTAGTTTGTTGCCTAAGTTTAACCAGGTCAATCTATTCCTAAACCTAACTAAGTAGTTTGTTGCCTAAGTTTAACCAGGTCAATCTATTCCTAAACCTAACTAGGTAGTTTGTTGCCTAAGTTTAACCAGGTCAATCTATTCCTAAACCTAACTAGGAAGTTTGTTGCCTTAGTCTAACCAAGCCAATCTATTCCTAAACCTAACTAAGTAGTTTGTTGCCTAAGTTTAACCAGGTCAATCTATTCCTAAACCTAACTAGGTAGTTTGTTGCCTAAGTTTAACCAGGTCAATCTATTCCTAAACCTAACTAGGTAGTTTGTTGCCTAAGTTTAACCAGGTCAATCTATTCCTAAACCTAACTAGGAAGTTTGTTGCCTAAGTTTAACCAGGTCAATCTATTCCTAAACCTAACTAAGTAGTTTGTTGCCTAAGTTTAACCAGGTCAATCTATTCCTAAACCTAACTAAGTAGTTTGTTGCCTAAGTTTAACCAGGTCAATCTATTCCTAAACCTAACTAAGTAGTTTGTTGCCTAAGTTTAACCAGGTCAGTCTATTCCTAAACCTAACTAGTAGTTTGACACTTGCGTCATGTGATACTGGACATTCATTGTTGCTGAGTCTAAGTACACAAATCAAATAGATTAGGTTTTGACTATTTCACAGACTACCATCAGACCGTATTGTGTCTCCCCACTTTCTGCACATTTTCACCACATGTCAACATGTTGTGTATAATTCCTGAATATCCCTAATAAAGGTTCATCTTATCTTATCTTATCTTATCTGATCTTATCTTATAATCGTGTCATACTGAAGCTAGACAGAGCAGCGACAGTATTTCTGCACTAGGTGGTTAATGAGGTGATTAATTAATGAATTAATCTGTGATTCAGATCATACAGTCGGTTTATGGATTTCTCAGCCTTCTGACTGAGAGCATGCTAAGCAATCATCGTCATGGTAACATTAGCAGTTAATGTTTGGATCTCTGTTTGAAAGTTTCACACAAAACCGTGTGCAAATCCAAGTAGGCATAAGTTGTGCCGCTTTTATGTTCAGTCACAGCAGTATGGGAAACTCAATTCACATTTTAACGAAATAACGGATTCACAGTCGGAAGGCAAAACACTGCGATTCAGCCAGGAAGCAAACAGAGGTTCGTTATAAAGCCAGACGCTAATTGTTTAGCACAGCATGCCTCCAGCTATCCGTTAAACACATGATTGAGATGACTAATTTGGTTTTAGTTCGCTGAGAGACTTTTATACAAATGTCAGCACATCAATTTGGGTAGAAAATTGCACAATAATGTCCTTTCATGCAAAAATGCCTTTCTTTTTCATTTTTTTTAAAGGGCTCATTCTTGGCATTATCAGCAGTCTGACCTGAGATGCCAACACTCGACCAGTGCCTGAGATGAAGCTTTGGAAGCTTCTGAGCTTCTTTCCTGCTCAGTGAAGATTTATTCAGAAGATGCCAACGCTCAAACTGAAACAAAAACACAATCCATCCCACAAACCAGCAGCGAGAAGCACTGCTGCAGCTACAAATCACAATGTGGAAGCAACATATCCTTTCTGAATTTGGATGATGAGTGGGGGCTCGGGGAGGAGAGACATGCTGCTTCCCAGCTGGCCTCGTCCATGCCCCTGATGCCTCCAACACCTAATCTTGACTGCAGATGCAAATAGTCTAAAAAAACGTCCCTACCAAACATTTGCATTTAAACAAATAGATAAAGGTCATTTTGAAAAGCTGCCTCCTCATGACTGCAGTGAGAGGTGGCATGTTCCATGTGTCCCTGCCCTCCCGACAACATAGTTAAAGCTCCCCATCGTGGCACGCCACTCAGTATGGTGCTGCACACTGGGATCCAGCTACTGTAGGCAAATACAGCAGGAGAACAGAGAGGCCTCTGTGTGTGTGTGTGTGTGTGTGTGTGTGTGTGTGTCAGACTGCTGAACAGCATCATGGACACAGGTAAGACAACTCATTCATACACCGCTGCTCCTGCTGTCATTACCACTGTTATAGATGAGCTGCATGTTTGCTGCAAAAATAGATCTTTTAAAAAGCCAGTTAAACATAATCATTTATTTTCGTGATAGTGCTTTTATTTGCGGTTCATGGGAAGAAATTTACTAGGATTTCTTTTGTGTATGTGACCATGTCATCTGTATTCTGTGTCTTATTTGACGTGTGCTTAGTTTTCTTTCTCTATGCTGATGCTGATTTTCTTTAGAAATAGTAGCATTGATATCAGGAACACATCAACAATAAACCAAGATGAAGATTTAATATCAAGCACTTGCAGGTTATCATGTGATAAATTATATGATTCATATGCAAACGCACTACATTTAACTGGAGTAATGCCTGATAGAACGATGTTTAGTTTGTGCAAAGTGCGCATTTTCAATAATGCCACTGGTTGAGAAAAGTTGGGGCTTATCTAAAATATCCATTCAAAAAGCTGGCATCCTTTACATAAAGTTTTTTTGCATGCAATTTCCGTTTGCATAATAAAGTTTGCATTTCACTGAGTTTATGCTTCTGCTTCCCAGGAATGTCTCCAAATCACACCAGCACATGTTAGAGATTTGACCAATACAAAAGAAAACGAGCTGCTCCTACAGTACAATGCATGCATGCAGACTTTCTAATCTTTATTTAACTGTGGATGTAATATTTCACTTTGTTTAACCCCTCCAACCTTCCGTCACTGTAAGGTTCCAGCCAGTGTTTGCAGTAAATTGCCTCTTTTTGGCCATCCATTTGCATTGACCAAACCGAAGGCAATTTCCATGACATTTACACACCAATCCCAACGAGTCATTCGCCTATATGAATAAAACTGTGAAACATTCAAATGAAGACACATTTGTGGGATGGATGAAAATTTGTATGAAGTGGTGTTACAAGTCAAACTGTCTCTGGATTTGTATCGAATGTAGATTCCCACGCTGTTTTTCTGCTCCGTCTAGAATATTCCAAGAGAGTTTACCAGGGCGTCCGAGTGAAGCACACAGTCAAAGACCTGCTGGCGGAGAAGCGATCCCGACAGACGACCGGGCCCAGATACAGCGTAAGCACAACCTCCTCTAAACCGCTCTGCTTTTGTCTGGCCTGTCTCTCCCCACTTCATTTTTCTCTCAAACCAAACAGTGCAGCCACAGTTGACATTCTGTTGGTGGCACAATTAAGAGGTCGCCTTTTAAAAAAATCTGCTGTCCTTGTTTACATTTTGTTTTGTGGAGTAACGATCCATGGCTGATCCATCGGCCAGCTGTACCTCCCTCCCCTCTGTCTCTGCTCCCCTCGAGCACTCGCAAAGCCAGTCTGTAAATAGCTGAGCATGATGTGTGTAGAGAGACACAAAGAGTCCCATCCTGGCCTCACAAAGGAGCACTGACACAATGCTTGTAATGGTGACGGCCATGACCCCCCCCCTCAAAACAAAAAAACCCTTGCCTGAGGTGGAGGTGGGGTGGGAAGGTTGAGGTGGACAGGTAGCATAGAGAGGCAGAAAAAGGGCAGCGAAGGAGGCTGCCTATGCAAAGTTTGATCCATGCACACCTGCCAGCCGACATTGTCCTCCGCCGTGTACAGGCCGCAGACAAGCCTCCTATTGTTGTCTCAGAAACACACGCCAACACACACACTCGCACTCGCACAGTCGGAGAAATCGTCTGCTTTAGACGTCTGCATGCACGAGCAAGACTGGCTTTTCATTTTCAACAAGCCACCTGTCAAAAGGCTTTACAGGATCACTGTTTGTCTTCTGCTCAGCATCGGCATGACCACTCTATAGATATGCAGGCCGCTAAAGACTTGCGTAACGACGGGACTGTGAGGCGGAGGAGTTGATACCATCAAAAGCAACAAAAGTGTCTAGAAATCACCCTTTTCCAGTGAAACGCTTTGCATAAAATTTCCAGCTCGGACCCTCATTTTTAATTTTGAAAGTTAACTGCATACAGCAAATACAGCAGGCCAACCACTAGGCCTGGGGTTCTGAGTGGGAGGACAGTAGGACAGCAGTCATTCATGTCTGTGCTGATAACAGATTATTTAAACACACATTTTGCTGTGAGAGATGAAGCTCACATGTGGCTTAGCGTCAGTTGGCAGACAAACAAAGTGAGCCAGCCGCATTGTGATTTTTAGAGTTAGCAGAGTTTAGTTAGCACTGTCCGAAACATTCTGTAACATTAATGCTGGTAATAGTCTATATTCTTTTCATTGCCATCAAATCCCATGAAAAGAACAAAATCAATGATAAACTGATCATAAACAAGTGTTGTGTATGTATCCAAAGCCTGATATATCGCCCGTGAGAGCGCGACAGGAATGAGTCAGTATTTTAGCATTTTAGTTCCCTCGTCTTGAAGTCAGTCGGTAGGTTTTTTAAATGAGTTTTTGGTTAGATGCCTGAAATAAGGTCTGTGGTTGAAGAGATGGAAGCTTTACATGTTGTAACGTCATCATGCCGACTCGTCCTCCTTTACAGCCTCGGTGTGTTTACTCGTGTGATGGTGGTGTAGTTCATTTATAGCTGTTAAATGTTAGCGTTTTACTTCTGCAGATTGTATTTACACCTTAAAAATCCTAAAAGTGGTGTTCATTTGTGTAGATTAGTTTGCTGAACAAAATGTGAGTATCATATACTGAATGTTTGCTTGCCACAGAGCTTATTTTCTGGAAATGTTTTTGTTTTGTTGTCACGGGGACCAGGGTGACGCTAACTTCCTGGTTGGCCGTGGAGCACTTTGTTCTTCTGTGCCAAAGAGCTCCGCTGTATCCAAAAGCTGAAAGTAGAGAAACTGCTCCTGTACAGTCACCTGTAGGAACAGTCACCTGTAGGAACAGTCACCTGCAGGAACAGTCACCTGTAGGAACAGTCACCTGTAGGAACAGTCACCTGTAGGAACAGTCACCTGCAGGAACAGTCACCTGTAGGAACAGTCACTGTAGGAACAGTCACCTGCAGGAACAGTCACCTGTAGGAACAGTCACCTGTAGGAACAGTCACCTGCAGGAACAGTCACCTGCAGGAACAGTCACTGTAGGAACAGTCACCTGTAGGAACAGTCACCTGCAGGAACAGTCACCTGCAGGAACAGTCACCTGTAGGAACAGTCACCTGTAGGAACAGTCACCTGTAGGAACAGTCACCTGTAGGAACAGTCACCTGCAGGAACAGTCACCTGCAGGAACAGTCACCTGCAGGAACAGTCACCTGTAGGAACAGTCACCTGTAGGAAGAAGCTGAATGAGATGGTTTTTTCCAGTGAGCCACAGCGTCATGTTCCTCCCTCTATTACTATGAACACACACACACACACACACACACACACACACACACAGAGTGATCACTCACTAGCAACCCAGATCCACAGCTGAAAATAATCTCTAACAAATGCACTATTTTCTCCTAGTTGAGTTCAGCTGTTAATTATTATGAAATTATTGAATATTGATTATTGGAAAATGAGACTGTTTCTGTGATCCTTGTTGTGTAGATTTCAGCTTCGGTAGGAACCAGTGTGGCTGAGAGTTACAAACGGTAGAGAAGTCAGAACGTATTGATAGACAGCTTAACACATTATTGGTTTCGGTCTTTGACTTGTTGACAATAAGAAATCAATTAGATGACGGTCGCCTTATCATTTAAATCTACCTCCAGAACAGCTGCGAGTAAAAGCTATTTATTTTAACAAAGCTACAACTTGCGTTGTTGTGGATGACAGGACGGCGGTACATTTCTAAATCGTTTGCAGCTATGAGTGGTGACGTGATCATTTAATGGAGCCAGAAAGGTGTTAAAGCCGAACACATCGTCCAAACCTGACTAACAACAAACGATGAAGAGGAGAAAAGAGTCTCTGTTAGGGGTCAGTGGGTGCACCGATGAGACAGTAACTCCAGCTAACTTTGCTCTTGATGCTCTTCAAACCACCAGGAACAAGCTGAACACAAAATAAAAGTGTAATTTACATACCTGTTTAAATGATATTAAAGCTAAGTTATGCATAATTAAGGGCATGGATGCTTTGAGTGATCTGTTGCTACGGCAGCGCTACCACGGCATCACCGCCATGGTGTCGCTGCCGCAGTTCAGCATTCAGCTTAAGATAAGATAAGATAAGATATTCCTTTATTGGTCCCACAGTGGGGAAATTCACAAAACTAAAAACAAAAGACACTCAGTCTTGAGTTTGTGTTCATTTTTATGAGAGGCATTTTTTAAGCCTTTTTTCCAGCCTGTTCTCAGTCCCACCTCATCAGGGACCACCACTTGCCCCTCGGCACTGGAGACTGTCGCAGGGAGGTAAACCCACCCCAACGATCGGAGCAAGTGACGTAGTATTAATAAAGTGAGGCAAAACTTTGACTTATTTCGTCACGTCTGTCTTAAGTCAGGTGGCTCGTCGGTATCGTCTGTCCAGTGAGTCGCTGGTCATGTGAGTCAGTGAAGTTAACGTCAGCCACGACCGTTGTGGTTGTGTAGGAAGGACACAATGCACGTAATGAACGAACATTTACATGCTGTTCTTGATCCATCCACTGGTAACACAAGAAGGGTTCTCCATGCGTTGGGCTCCGATGCTGAGAGGCGCTGAGTAGTATGAATGTGTTGGTTTTTCACAAGCCAAAACTAGCATGACAATTAATATTACAGTTAACATGAGTTATGAATGCAACCTAACCTAACCACCTGGCCCTGCCGAATCTCCTCTCTGACACCACTTTGGTGACGGCCAAAAGTTAAACTGGAAGCTTCAAAGCGCTGGTCCACAAACCAACGGGCGATGTCATGGTGACTACCTCCACTTCTACCAGTTTAATACACCCTGTGTTTTGTGTGGTGAGACCAGTAGCTTATGGCTAGCTAATGTTAGCAAACCATATACCAAAGTTAACACGATAATAACACCTTACTGATTTCTTTAACACATTAACAGAATCCATCTTCCGGAGATGTAATGAAAACCATGTGACCATGTGAAGCTAGAAAAGCTGACCTGAAAACGGGTTCGCCGGGTTCCTCCAGCCTCCCCTGTACAGACATCATAGTCAGGGGCAAGTCATAGTCAAGCTATGATTTGAGCTTATTTTTTATGCTAAATGCAGTATTTGTAAGGATTTCTGAATATCTGTGATTGTTTTGTTTTATATTGATTTCCAGTGATAAATATATACTGTATATGCATGTGCATGAAGCAGCATATTTGCCCACTCCCATGTTGATTGAGTGAGTATTGAGTATTAAATACCTGACAAATCTCCCGTCAAGGTACATTTTTTACAGAACAAAATGTGTCATTACACATTTTAATAGATAGATAGATAGATAGATAGATAGATAGATAGATAGATAGATAGATAGATAGATAGATAGATAGATAGATAGATAGATAGATAGATTTCCTGTATAAAGTGAAGTATCTGTAGGCCATACTTCCATCACACTGGGTTTATACTGTATGCAGGTAGATGTAATGCAGCACCATTTCAATGTGAGCTGTACTTGTATGTGTATAAATGACACCTGAAGACCTGATGATGCACAGACAGACACACAGTAACTAAAGCCGTCCATGTCCTCTGTTAGCTAACGCCTCCCTTTATCTGAGGGGATAAAAGGCCATTGAGAGCGAAGAGCAAACTGTGACCACAGATCCAGCCTCCTCATGTTGGGACACAGACAGTGAAAGCATGAAGATCCTACATCACTTCACTTCATCTGCTTCTCTCTGAGCACATTTCTATAGAGGCTGTGTGTCCAAACATGCTCTATTACATAAATAACCTGACTGTGAGAAACCACCGATGTGATGCAGAAAACCTGCGTCGTGACATTTTACTGTAGGCTGGAGAGACTTTTCACCGATAATCAATACGAACTCACAACTCAAGATCAGACTGAACTTTAATGAACTGAATTGAACTGAATTGTGATGTTTCAACAGCAAAATGTCATCAGATAAAATGAGAAATGTCAATTTTAATTGTCAATGTTAATTTTAAAACATAGGGGTCATTTTAACATAAAGTCCTGAAAGTTAAAATACTAGAACATGATAAAGATGAAGTAAAGGAACTGCAGTGGGTTCTGTATGCAATATGTGAATACGCTCACAAAAAATGTTTTGACTTATTTTAATGACTATTTTTTTATATATATATCAGCATGTAACAGGATATATAAGAATATGAGGAATGTTTTGCATAGGAAGGAAGAGCTTCCCTGTGAAATGATGTTAATACCTCCATCATCATCATCATTACCCTCCAACCCCCTTCCTCCTCACACACACACACACACACACACACACACACACACTCTGCCTGACTGTGGGAGCTTGGGCGAGCTGATTTCCATACGCAGCCTTCAGAGATGCACTGAGCCGTGGCTGGGCTACATGAGGAAGTCTTGGCACTGGCAAATCACATTCAAATTCAGCCCTCAGAATTTGCTTGCCTCCCAGCCAGCACAGGCTTAATATCAACTCTTTCATGTTAGCAATATGCAAACGAGAGCGCCTGTCAGACCCTGCCTGTCTCTGCTTTTAAAACAGAAACAGACACATGCTCAAAATGCTTTATCAAACTGGGGCTGACCTGAATGCCTTGAAGCTCCCACCGTTGCCATGGTAATCGACCTCCAAATCAGTATTGAATGCTTCGTTTTGTTGCTATTTCTAAATACATGTATGTAAGTATGTTATAGTAATGAATAAATCCCAACACAGCCTATGAAATAAGGAATAATCTATTATTCATATTCAGCACTAAGTATTATTAGTTATACTCAGACGGATATGACCGTTGTGTGTAGAGGTGTGTGTGTGTGTCACAGTCCTACCACAGTCTGCCATTAAATCCTACACACTGTCTCTTAAACACATTTCTAATTGTCAGCTGTTAGTACGGCGGTTTGAACAGATGATGACGTTTGATAGTCTGCTGGGGGAACCACACGATAAGCCTCTGACTTCTTGACTCTGCCTGCACATCTCTTGTGATTGTATGAATATTTCCTCGTCTCTTTTTCTACTACATATAGTGCAGATAAGATAAGTACATACATGTATTTATAAAATATTTCTATCTGATGGAGTGGTGCAGCCATAGAACTGTTGGGTATTGAGTTTAAATATTTCATACAGCCTGAACTCATATGTAATACTGTATGTACTTGGCCATGCAACATGCCAGCTTCGCCCATCAGGGTCGAATCCAAATACTCACACACAAATGGCACAGCTGTCTGGACCAATCTGGGGTGAAGTCACTTGCCCAAGGACACATCAACATGTGACCAGAGAAGCTGGGAATCAAACGCCATCCACTGGTGGGTGACCTGCCTTACCCCCTGAGCCACAGCCGTCGCTAGTAGTCCGGATAGTGATGAGGGCAGGTCATGTGCTGGCGTTAGCGGACCCCGTTTCTAACTGAACGTTAGCTGTCGTTGCTCGCCGTTAGCCCTGTAGCGGAGCACGCATGCCGTCACATCCACCTACAGGCTGATAGAGGAAACTCAGAAAGTTGCTGAAGGTCTCATTTTTAGGCAACAAAAATGATTCAGATTGTTTATATGTGTGAAAAGTCACATACAGTCCCTTTAATGTGACGGCCTGTTAGCGCAGTACTAAAACCAGGAAGGAGTGTGCCTCCTCACTCCAAACCCCTGACCTTGAACATGTCATCCAGTTTGTCTTCTTTCTCCGTCACAGGGAGAGTCGACCACTCCGCCTTCATTTGTCCAGATGCCAGGTGAGACTCTTCAAATCAAATATCGTGACCAGCTGCATATGTGGACAAACCTTCCTGTACAGATGCTATTCAAATCATTTACTTCTAATAATCAAGTAGTCTGCTTACAGTGTTCACTTTGAGTCTTTTCATTCATGACAAAATATAGAAAAAAATGCTGTATTTTATATTTTACTTTAATATTAGGTAGGATGAAGTTAATGTGATAATAACACATTAACGCCACTGATTTCTTTAACATGCAAACTGATTTTTTTTAGGTTGTAGCGGGCTTGAGTTTTCAGATTTTTATGCCAAGTACAGAACCTGTGAGGGTTTCTGGACAATATTTCTCATTGTTTTATGTTGTTAAATCATTTCCAGTAATAAATACATACATACATTTGCATAAAGCAGCAGATTTGTTCACTCCCATGTTAATTAAGAGGATTAAATACTTGACAAATCTCCATTTAAGGTACATTTGGAGTAGATAAAGAAAATGTGGGATTAATTTGTCGTGATTAACAATGGACAATCATGTGATTAATCACGATTAAATATTTTAATTGGCAGCCCTAATATTAGACAATGATAGCCTGCAGTGTATTTTCAGGCCTGTTAAAAATATAGAAATGTACTGAAACCACCGCCAAGCTGTGGCTGAGCAGCCTTTTCACACTGCTGACATTACTGTATTTGTCAGCAGCATAATGCTGTTTTAGGCTATAGCCTAATTATATTTTGTACAGAACTATACTGTATTGTAGCGTATTGATTATACACCACACAGTAATTTCACACAGTAACTTGAAAAGCATTTGTCGGGGTTTTGATGCCGTTAGTCCTCTTGAGCTATTTGGATATAATTTTTTTTGGAGGTAACTTGTATTTGTGTTCTACTTGTTAACAATCATCAAATGTTTTTACAAGCAATGTTAGATATTATAATGTAATGGCAGCATTTAAAGTTAAGACAACTTCTGATTCATAGACAGTGAAGATGTTGAAAGAATGAGAAATCAGCTCTCAGATCAGGGTTGAACCCTGGTCCCCAGATTGACAGGAAAAATACTGTAGATGAAAATAATAATAATAATTTCATCCCTCAAAAATGAGACTTGGCAGATAGAAAGTATGAGACAGATCACAGACCATGTGCACGCTGAGTTTCATGGTTCAGTCTCATTTCTGATTGGAGATATTTCACTTTGAAACAGCCAATAAAAGCTGCCCGTCGCATTGCTTTATATTCATGTAATAAGTATGTAAACATGTCAATCAGACGGTAATTTGCATGAGATAAAAAGGTGAAAAAATAAAGTAAAGAAATGTGGTTATAATAAGTGATCAGTTTAACCCAGACAGACTGAGATCAAGAGGTTCCTTCACCACTCGCTGCTGCAGCTGTCAGCACATGCTCAGTCAGCGCTCATCACCGTCATCATCATCACTATAATTAATATCCAATTTGGGTTTTGACTCAGTTGTCTGCAGAGTTGAAGAATTTGAGGTGTGTAAAGTGTGTGGTCACAGAGCAGCCTTCCACTGCTGCTGGATGAAGATGACTTTGTATTGTTCCCTGCAGGGTCTCACATGCTGCCTAACTACTACGGCATGAGGCGTCCCTTCATCTCAGACTCAGACTTCTGCCCGTCCACCAAGCAGTTCTCCCCCGACGTCTATTCGCCCACTCTGGGTGGTAAACCTCTGGGCTGCGAGCCGTCCGCCATGACCAGCTACTCCTCCTTCATTGACAGCTACTACCCAGAGACCTTCGGTGATTACCGCAGCGCCGCCGCCTTCTCCAGCTCTGGAGGATCCTTCCTGCCATCGTCAGCCCTCTCATCCCTGCTGCCTCCCTTCGGTGGAGAGTCCTCACATTTATTCCTGGTAGGATGGTTCCTCTGTGTGGAGGGACGGGAGCTTCACAAATCCTCAAAAAAACTGCTTCAGTGTTCAGTTGGGCATGTGACTATAGTTTTAAGATGGACTTGAGAAATGGTGAATCCATCTTTAAACCTAGTGCATGCTGGGAAAGCTTCCAAAGGTTTTTAATCAGGCAGCAAACTACGGGTCTAAAAAGCCAGCAGGGGGCGACTCCACTGGTCGCTAAAAGAAGTCCAGTTGTACGGTGGTAAATCTGCAGACAATTACTCTGCAGTTGCCCTCAGCTAAAGAGCATATTAGCTCCTTTCAGCTCATTGTTTTGGTTTTCTTGCTTGCAGCTCTCACTGGCCTCATCATGTCATTTTCAGCTGCAGCAGGTTTTAGAGGAAAAGCTCTATAAACCAGCTGAACACCACCGACTCTGCACCAAACCAGACAAAGCTGGCGACTAGCTGGTGAACATATGGAGCAGCTAGCATCTAAAGAGCCAGATGTTTCCCTCAGGAACTGGTGGAAACCAAAAATAGAGAAAAAAGGGAGAGAATATAAAATTTAATTTATCATGTGGATTTAAAGACAACTCCAAATTAATGTTCCTCCCAGTGAGAGAGAGTGAGTGACTGAGAAATGAAGCAAAGCTGAAGCACCTTGAACCTGCATTCTGTCTACCAGCCAGCAGGGGGCGACTCCTCTGGTTCTGGAGAAGTCTGGTTCTGTAGAAGTCTGGTTCTATGAAAGTCTGGTTCTATAAAAGTCTGCTTCTGTAGTAGTCTGGGCTTCTATGAAAGTCTGGTTCTGTAGAAGTCTGGCTCTGTAGAAGTCTGGTTCTATAAAAGTCTGCTTCTGTAGTAGTCTGCTTCTATGAATGTCTGGTTCTATGAAAGTCTGGTTCTATGAAAGTCTGGTTCTGTAGAAGTCTGGTTCTATAGAAGTCTGGTTCTGTAGAAGTCTGGTTCTATAGAAGTCTGGCTCTGTAGAAGTCTGGTTCTATGAAAGTCTGCTTCTGTAGAAGTCTGGTTCTATGAAAGTCTGGTTCTGTAGAAGTCTGGTTCTGTAGAAGTCTGGTTCTGTAGTAGTCTGGTTCTATGAAAGTCTGGTTCTGTGGAAGTCTGGTTCTGTAGAAGTCTGGTTCTATAAAAGTCTGGTTCTGTAGAAGTCTGGTTCTATAGAAGTCTGGTTCTATGAAAGTCTGCTTCTGTAGAAGTCTGGTTCTGTAAAGTCTGGTTCTATAAAAGTCTGTGTGTCTGCTTCTATGAAAGTCTGGTTCTAGAAAGTCTGGTTCTGTAGAAGTCTGGTTCTATAGAAGTCTGGTTCTGTAGAAGTCTGGTTCTGTAGAAGTCTGGTTCTGTAGAAGTCTGGTTCTATGAAAGTCTGGTTCTGTAGAAGTCTGGTTCTGTAGAAGTCTAATCTGGTTCTATAAAAGTCTGCTTCTGTAGTAGTCTGGTTCTATGAAAGTCTGGTTCTGTAGAAGTCTGGTTCTGTAGAAGTCTGGTTCTATAGAAGTCTGGTTCTGTAGAAGTCTGGTTCTGTAGAAGTCTGGTTCTATGAAAGTCTGGTTCTGTAGAAGTCTGGTTCTGTAGAAGTCTGGTTCTATGAAAGTCTGGTTCTGTAGAAGTCTGGTTCTGTAGAAGTCTGGTTCTATAAAAGTCTGCTTCTGTAGTAGTCTGCTTCTATGAAAGTCTGGTTCTTTATAGAAGTCTGGTTCAAAGCTGTGTTATAAAGCTGGTTCTGTAGAAGTCTGGTTCTGTAGAAGTCTGGTTCTGTAGAAGTCTGGTTCTATAAAAGTCTGGTTCTATGAAAGTCTGGTTCTGGGAAAGCGCGTAGAAGTCTGTTCTATGAGTCTGTTCTTAGAAGGGTTCTATAGAAGTCTGGTTCTGTAGAAGTCTGGTTCTATGAAAGTCTGGTTCTATGAAAGTCTGGTTCTGTAGAAGTCTGGTTCTGTAGAAGTCTGGTTCTATAAAAGTCTGGTTCTATGAAAGTCTGGTTCTGTAGAAGTCTGGTTCTGTAGAAGTCTGGTTCTATAAAAGTCTGGTTCTGTAGTAGTCTGCTTCTATGAAAGTCTGGTTCTATGAAAGTCTGGTTCTGTAGAAGTCTGGTTCTATAGAAGTCTGGTTCTGTAGAAGTCTGGTTCTATAGAAGTCTGGTTCTGTAGAAGTCTGGTTCTATGAAAGTCTGGTTCTGTAGAAGTCTGGTTCTGTAGAAGTCTGGTTCTATAAAAGTCTGGTTCTATGAAAGTCTGGTTCTGTAGAAGTCTGGTTCTGTAGAAGTCTGGTTCTATAGAAGTCTGCTTCTGTAGTAGTCTGCTTCTTTGAAAGTCTGGTTCTATGAAAGTCTGGTTCTGTAGAAGTCTGGTTCTAGAAGTCTGGTTCTGTAGAAGTCTGGTTCTATGAAAGTCTGGTTCTGTAGAAGTCTGGTTCTATAGAAGTCTGGTTCTGTAGAAGTCTGGTTCTATAGAAGTCTGGTTCTGTAGAAGTCTGGTTCTATGAAAGTCTGGTTCTATGAAAGTCTGGTTCTGTAGAAGTCTGGTTCTGTAGAAGTCTGGTTCTGTAGAAGTCTGGTTCTATGAAAGTCTGGTTCTGTAGAAGTCTGGTTCTGTAGAAGTCTGGTTCTATAGAAGTCTGCTTCTGTAGTAGTCTGCTTCTATGAAAGTCTGGTTCTATGAAAGTCTGGTTCTGTGAAAGTCTGGTTCTGAAAGTCTGGTTCTATAGAAGTCTGGTTCTGTAGAAGTCTGGTTCTATGAAAGTCTGGTTCTGTAGAAGTCTGGTTCTATAGAAGTCTGGTTCTGTAGTAGTCTGCTTCTATGAAAGTCTGGTTCTATGAAAGTCTGGTTCTGTAGAAGTCTGGTTCTATAGAAGTCTGGTTCTGTAGTAGTCTGCTTCTATGAAAGTCTGCTTCTGTAGAAGTCTGGTTCTATGAAAGTCTGGTTCTATGAAAGTCTGCTTCTGTAGAAGTCTGGTTCTGTAAAAGTCTGGTTCTATAGAAGTCTGGTTCTATAAAAGTCTGCTTCTGTAGTAGTCTGCTTCTATGAAAGTCTGGTTCTATGAAAGTCTGGTTCTGTAGAAGTCTGGTTCTATAGAAGTCTGGTTCTGTAGAAGTCTGGTTCTATGAAAAGTCTGGTTCTATAAAAGTCTGGTTCTATAAAAGTCTGGTTCTATAGAAGTCTGGTTCTATAAAAGTCTGGTTCTGTAGAAGTCTGGTTCTATAAAAGTCTGGTTCTGTAGAAGTCTGGTTCTATAGAAGTCTGGTTCTGTAGAAGTCACTAGAAAATGATCCTCCTCTCTGATTTATTACCTCAGTCAACATCAGTTTATGGTCTCAGTCACTGGTCTCAGTCTTCTCCATTTAGTAGATTATGGTCCATTTAGAGTCAGATAGACCATAAAACGGGATGCTTCAGGGCCCCGCGGCGGGGGTGGCCGTGGGGTGGGCCAACCCGCGGCGGCGGCGGCCAACCCGTGGCGGTGGGCCAACCTGCGGTGGGCCAACCCGCGGTGGGCCAACCCGTGGCGGTGGGCCAACCCGCGGCGGTGGGCCAACCCGCGGTGGGCCAACCCGCGGCGGTGGGCCAACCCGCGGCGGGCCAACCCGCGGTGGGCCAACCCGCGGCGGTGGGCCAACCCGCGGCGGGCCAACCCGCGGTGGGCCAACCCGCGGCGGTGGGCCAACCCGCGGTGGGCCAACCCGCGGCGGTGGGCCAACCCGCGGTGGGCCAACCCGCGGCGGTGGGCCAACCCGCGGTGGGCCAACCCGCGGCGGTGGGCCAACCCGCGGTGGGCCAACCCGCGGCGGTGGGCCAACCCGCGGTGGGCCAACCCGCGGCGGTGGGCCAACCCGCGGCCCTTTGCTCGGTTTCATGCGGCTCTTAAGCCTCAAACCGACCACACCGTGAGGAGCGTCTCAGCTGAGATTAGACATTCCAGGTTTCGCCTATTTTTGAGGCGAGCTGCGTGTTTCACCACAGCAACAGACAGTGAAGCTGATCGTCTGACTGTATATTGACATCATATCAGCAACATTACTACGGTTTCAATGTAGAAAATGTCACGGACATGAGAAAAGATATATTTTTAAACCAACACTTCCTGCTTTCATTTCAAAAGAAAACCCCTCAGATGTTTTTTTTTCTGTGGGCAGAACTCCTTTATTTGTTAACACAAGGCTTTTATTCTGAAATATGTGCAGGACAGCATTATAGAACATGCAGGGACTCCACGAATGAATATAGTAGGGGATTTTAATTGTGGATTATTACCATTATTTCCAAGTGAGCACATGTTTCTTGACCTTTCTGTGCCTAAAATAAATAGAAATGACATTTATAATGAAATGATATGGTCATGCACGGTAAGAGAAATATGCTGTTGTAAATCATATTTTTGTTTGTAGTTTGTGTTTGTTCGACAGTGAACAGTGTTCATTGTTGAGGATGACTGGTCTGAGTGCATCTACCAGGAGCAGAGGTGTGTGTGTGTGTGTGTGTGTGTGTGTGTGTGTGTGTGTGTGTGAGGATGGATGGGGGCAGTTCATGTGTATGTTAGTCTGTTAGTCTCTGATTGGTTGGCCACCCCTGCTACCCCTGGCTACCTGGTGATTGATTAGAACTAAACTAAAAATGTCTTATTCAGAGACAGAATTTCAGTGTTGTTTTTTTTACCACGGCCGCTAGATGGCGCCGCCATTTTGGACTGAACAGCAATGAGGCCATGGATGTATAAGAGACGTTAGTAAATCAGAAGATATTTTTTGAGGTAAATCAACTTCCCAGTGCGAACACTAAATAATAATTTAACCACCAGCTGAGTCCAGACTTATTTTCCTCCATATTGACCCAACCCTCAGACCCTCAGACCGCTCCGCCCTGCAGCTCATATCACATGTCTGGTCCTACCAGCTTCCTGCTAGCTGGATGAGGCTGGAATAATGGATCTACTGGCTGTAATTGATCACTGTTATTACCTAATAATCCCCCCATGGGCTGTCTGCTGTCAGCCTGGAGTAACGTCTGTTTGTTTATTGGATGGTTTTGGATCCTTGATATGAAAGAGTTTGAGATTGATCTCAAAATCTGTGTGCTGGATTTTTCTAACTTCCATTATGTCCGTTGCTCACTGCCCACACACACAGCCCATTTTGGTAGATACATTAAGTATATGACAATAGAATATATATATATAATATAAAAATCTGCATAGATACCACTAGGAGTCATTGAGAAAATATACTGTTTTTTAATTAGTGTCAACCAACTTTTAAATCTTGAAACATAGTCAGCTGCAGCATGAATGGCCTTTTCTTGCCTTTCTCTAGGCATTCTGGGAAACAGGAACTCAGTGTATGGACTACAAGAGAGTGAAAATATAAATGACATCATTACAAAAGCCCTCCTGGTCTGATATGAGCAGTATCTGATGACGGCAGCAGAGGAAATGAATGAATGATTTGTCCTCCCCTCTCTTGTCTTCCTGCCTCAGAGAGACTCATGGGAGCAGTCGGTTCCAGAGCCGGTGACCCAGGTGGAGGCTCTGTGTCCAGACAGCCTGGCCTCCGTCAGCGTCCCGCCCTCCATGCCCAGCCCCGAGCCCCCGGGGAGCCCGTCCCAGTACCGCTCCCCCAGCCGAGGCTCCTCTATGGGCCCGGTGTCCAGCAGCCAGCCCTACACCCTGCACTCCCTGGAGGAAGCCCACTACCACTCCTTAACCAACAGCAGCTCTTACCCGGCCGCCTCCACCTCTTTCCCCTGCCCTTCCTACATGAGCACTCCCATCAGCGACCTGGTGTCCAAGATGGTGACGGAGGAGGCGGCCGATGACCACGCCAGCCTCCCCCCCAACAGCGAGGCTCACTCATCCTGGGCCAAAGAGGACGGAGTGAGCTCCTGGTCGCCCTACGAGATCAGGAGGGCCTACTGACTGGAGGACGGGCCCGAGGGCCACGATTTAGAAGATGGAGGTTTCACAGACAATTAAACAATGAACTCAACAGTCACAAGGCAGAACAGAGAAAATGCACTCACCAAACAGCTGTGAAGTGTTGTTGACAGGACAATATCAATGATTTATAAAGTCACGTGTTGATACGTCGGTAGGAGCATGGTAGCCTCTGGTGACCAAGGAGCCCATATTACAGCCTGATATGATGGGAAAACCCTGCTTATTTGTAAAAAAAAATCATACAAACCTGTGTGTCGTTTATGTTTGATTTGTATAAGAGTGACCAGTATGGACTAAAATAACACACCTTAAGCCTTAAGAGTGCCTTTTTTTATTGATGTAGTTAAGTTGATAAAATGAGTCTGTAACTTTCATAATGTATGGAGGCCGGTTTTCAGAGACCAGGTCCAAAACACACTGGAGCACATGGATTTAAAGCAGCAGTGGTAAAATGGAGCAAATATGATTTAAAAAATCCTTTTTATTAAATGCTCACTGTATCCTGACAGTAGTGCATGAGACGGGTAATCTGGAAAAATCCTGTTCCTCTGGTGATCCTGATGACATCTACAAGATTTCACAGACCGGAGGAAAACAACCAATCAGAGCTGAACTGGAGTCTGCCGCACAGCTGCCATCTCTGATCAGCTGTCAATCACTCTGAACTCCAACCAAACGGTCAAATCAATTATGAATCAATATTCTGTTACTGTAATGACTAGTTCGCTCCAAGCACCGCCCACCAGCTGGAGCACAGCCAATAGGAACGCTCTCTGTGGTTGGTCTGATTGGTCAAACAGAGCCAGGAGGAGGAGCCAAAGTCCAGTTTTCTCTCACAATGCTTGAATTACAACATGCTGAAAGGTTGTTATGGGATTTTAACCCAATGACGCCTCCTAAAGCTTCATCTACCCTCCTAATTAAACGAACGATAAGATGCATGTAGGCAGCGTAAATATATATATATATATATATATATATATATATATATATATATATATATATATATATATATATATATATATATATGTATAGTCATATACTTTAAAAAAGAGTGAATTAAAAGTAAATATATCCACTTATAATCATCTTAAATATCTTAAGATATTTAAGATGATTACAATATTTGGATGTTGGGTGAATTAACCTGTGTTGCTGTGATACATGTTATTTTTGATTCTTACTAAAAAAACTCTTTTATATGGACATAGTCACTGATGAAAAGTCCTAAATAGTTATTTATACATCTACTTTTACTTCTCTCTTTTTACTAGTATTTGAAATATGACCGTTTACCCTGCAGACATGCAGCTTATTGTTCCCTCCCCGTTTTTCCAGCCTATGCTGAATCAGTTGGGGGTTATTAAAGAGACTCTGATGAAGACTCTGATGAAGACTCTGATGAAGAGCGTTGGCGTGACTGCCTCCGGTCTGTGTGCTCCGGTCCGGGTCCTGGTCCGGGTCCTGGTCCGGGTCTCTGAAGTCTGGCCCGTTACCCTATTCTGTGCCTGACATACGAATCCTTGTGAAACGCGTGAAACTCCTTACGAAAAGGTAGTATACTTCAAGGTTTTTTATGAACTATACATAAGTTCAAGTATATATTTCCCAAGTATACTTTATGTAGTAAGTAAGTATACTGATACCAATGGAAAATTAGTATACTTGTAAGTATACTACTTAAATACTTCTTGGGACTAATTTGTTCCACATTAGTTGATAAAAGTACACTGTTAAGTATACTTTAAGAGTAAGAACAGTAAACTTTGAGTTCACAAATAGCTTACACCCAAGTTTTCTTTTGTACTGCAACTATACTATAAGTATGCTGATAGTTTACTGGTTCTGTACTTGTACCCCACTTTTTTGTTTATGAAAGTACATTTAAAAGTATACTCTTAGTTATCTACTAGTTCAATAGTTTTTATAGTACAAGTATACTTGCATATACAAGTACTTTATAAAATATGAAGGTGCACTTTGAAGTATAGTGTCAGTAAACTACTAATTTAGTAGTTTTTATGCTGAAGGTATACTTGCATATACTTGTAGCCAACTTTATGAAGGTATACTTTGAAGCATACTCTCAGTAAACTCCTAGTTTAATCGTTGTTATACTACAAGTACACATTCAAGTCTGCTACTTGAGAATACTCAATTATAGTTTTCTTAAGTATATCTTTATCAAAAGATTAAGTACAAGCTGGCCTATAAGCCAAATATACTTAGACTTTTCTGTATACTTGAGCCAAGTATACTTAAGTATACTTTGTATAAGTATACCTCTGATAAATACATCAACTAATTTCAACTAAATATAAATTATGATTTACTGAAATATGTACATGCTTTCACATATTTGTGTTTCAGGGAAAATAAAAATACAAATAGGATTGTAAAATGATGTGAGGCTGATCATGAGTGTTTTTATCGTCACATTATGTCGACGGCACAGACCGGCTCATCTGTAACACCTGAAACTAGCTTTCACATGAGCAGTTAACACACAGCTAAAAGGTCCGCTGATGTGTATAACTGACCACGATTCACTACACTGTGGCTGTAAATACACGTACAGACAGTCGTTGATAATAATGTTTTTATTGACAGACTAAAGCTGTCAGACAAAAGACAGAACAGTGAGACTCTTTAATGCTTCCTCTGATCAGATTTTACTTCCTTTCACACACTGGAAAGCTTAGAAAGTACAATAGAAATAGAATTAAAAAAATAGAGACTCTGGTGGATCAATGAGTCCAACTGGATCCATGTGTGATGATGTTAGTCCCCATAGGAGCCATTTCATTGATCACTGTATAAAATGACCTGTGGTGACCTCTAGGATACTACTACTACTACTACTACTACTGCCTCTAGGATACTAGAGGTAGGATACTACTACTACTACTACTACTACTACCACTACCTCTAGGATACTAGTAGTAGTACTACTACTACTACTACTACTACTACTGCCTCTAGGATACTAGAGGTAGGATACTACTACTACTACTACTACTACTACCTCTAGGATAATCACAGCCTCTACTACTACTACTACTACTACTGCCTCTAGGATAATCACAGCCTCTACTACTACTACTACTACTACTACTACTACTACTACTACTACTGCTACTACTAATACCTCTAGGATAATCACAGCCTCTACTACTACTACTACTACTACTATTACTACTACTACTACTACTACTACGTACTACTACTACTACTACTACTACTACTGCCTCTAGGATAATCACAGCCTCTACTACTACTACTACTACTACCTCTAGGATAATCACAGCCTCTACTACTACTACTACTACTACCTCTAGGATTATCACAGCCTCTACTACTACTACTACTACTACTACTACTACTACTACCACTACCTCTAGGATACTACTACTACTACTACTACTACCACTACCTCTAGGATACTACTACTACTACTACTACTACTACTACTACTACTACTACTACTGCCTCTAGGATAATCACAGCCTCTACTACTACTACTACTACTACCTCTAGGATATTCCCTACTACTACTACTACTACTACTACTACTACTACTGCCTCTAGGATAATCACAGCCTCTACTACTACTACTACTACTACTACTACGACTACTACTACTACGTAATACAGCTCTACTACTACTACTACTACTACTACTACTACCACTACCTCTAGGATACTACTACTACTACTACTACTACTACTACTACTACTACTGCCTCTAGGATAATCACAGCCTCTACTACTACTACTACTACTACTACTACTACTACTGCCTCTAGGATAATCACAGCCTCTACTACTACTACTACTACTACTACTACTACCACTACCTCTAGGATACTACTACTACTACTACTACTACCACTACCTCTAGGATACTACTACTACTACTACTACTACTACTACTACTACTGCCTCTAGGATAATCACAGCCTCTACTACTACTACTACTACCTCTAGGATAATCACAGCCTCTACTACTACAACTACTACTACTACTACTACTACTACCACTACCTCTAGGATACTACTACTATTACTACTACTACTACTACTACTACTACCACTACCTCTAGGATACTACTACTACTACTACTACTACTACTACTGCCACTACCTCTAGGATACTACTACTACTACTACTACTACTACTGCCTCTAGGATACTACTACTACTACTACTACCACTACCTCTAGGATACTACTACTACTACTACTACCTCTAGGATAATCACAGCCTCTACTACTACTACTACTACTACCTCTAGGATTATCACAGCCTCTACTACTACTACTACTACTACCTCTAGGATAATCACAGCCTCTACTACTACTACTACTACTACTACTACTACCTCTAGGATAATCACAGCCTCTACTACTACTACTACTACTACCTCTAGGATTATGACAGCCTCTACTACTACTACTACTACTGCCTCTAGGATTATCACAGCCTCTACTACTACTACTACTACTACTACCACTACCTCTAGGATACTACTACTACTACTACTACTACTACTGCCACTACCTCTAGGATACTACTACTACTACTACTACTACTACTACTACTACTACTACTAGTACTACTACTACTGCCTCTAGGATAATCACAGCCTCTACTACTACTACTACTACTACTACCACTACCTCTAGGATACTACTACTACTACTACTACTACTACTACTGCCACTACCTCTAGGATACTACTACTACTACTACTACTACTACTACTACTACTACTACCTCTAGGATACTACTACTACTACTACTACTACTACTACTACTACTATGCTGCCTCTAGGATAATCACAGCCTCTACTACTACTACTACTACTACTACTACTACTACTACCACTACCTCTAGGATACTACTACTACTACTACTACTACTACTACTACTGCCTCTAGGATAATCACAGCCTCTACTACTACTACTACTACTACTACTACTACTACTACTACCACTACCTCTAGGATACTACTACTACTACTACTACTACTACTACTGCCTCTAGGATAATCACAGCCTCTACTACTACTACTGCTACTACTACTACTACTGCTGCCTCTAGGATAATCACAGCCTCTACTACTACTACTACTACTACTACCACTACCTCTAGGATACTACTACTACTACTACTACTACTACTACTACTGCCTCTAGGATAATCACAGCCTCTACTACTACTACTACTACTACCTCTAGGATAATCACAGCCTCTACTACTACTACTACTACTACCCTAGGATTATCACAGCCTCTACTACTACTACTACTACTGCCTCTAGGATAATCACAGCCTCTACTACTACTACTACTACTACTACTGCCTCTAGGATAATCACAGCCTCTACTACTACTAGTACTACTACTACTACTACTACTACCCTCTAGGATAAACATAGCCTCTACTACTACTACTACTACTACTACTCCTCTAGGATAATCACAGCCTCTACTACTACTAGTACTACTACTACTACTCTAGGATAATCACAGCCTCTAGGATAATCACAACCACTACTACTACTACTACTACTACTACTACCTCTAGGATAAACACAGCCTCTACTACTACTACTACTACTACTAACTACTACTACTACTCCTCTAGGATAATCACAGCCTCTACTACTACTAGTACTACTACTACTACTACTACTACTACGCCTCTAGGATAATCACAGCCTCTACTACTACTAGACTACTACTACTGCCTCTAGGATAAACATAGCCTCTACTTACTACTACTACTACTACTATTACTACTACTACTACTGCCTCTAGGATAATCACAGCCTCTACTACTACTACTACTACTACTAACTACTACTACTACCACTACCTCAGGAACTACTACTACTACTACTACTACTACTACTGCCTCTAGGATAATCACAGCCTCTACTACTACTACTACTACTACTGCCTCTAGGATAAACACAGCCTCTACTACTAGTACTACTACTAGTACTACTACTCCTACTACCTCTAGGATAATCACAGCCTCTACTACTACTACTACTACTACTACCTCTAGGATAATCACAGCCTCTACTACTACTACTACTACTACCTCTAGGATTATCACAGCCTCTACTACTACTACTACTACTGCCTCTAGGATAATCACAGCCTCTACTACTACTACTACTACTACTACTACTACTACTACTCCCTAGGATAATCACAGCCTCTACTACTACTAGTACTACTACTACTACCTCTAGGATAATCACAGCCTCTACTTTCTGAGCAGTTAGTACACCAGAGGTGTTTGTTCACCATCCGATAGTACTACTACTAGCACTACTACTACTACTACTACCTCTAGGATAATCACAGCCTCTACTACTACTACTACTACTACTACCTCTAGGATAATCACAGCCTCTACTACTACTAGTACTACTACTACTACCTCTAGGATAATCACAGCCTCTACTACTACTACTACTACTACTACTACTACTACCTCTAGGATAATCACAGCCTCTACTACTACTACTACTACTACTACTACTACTGCCTCTAGGATAATCACAGCCTCTACTACTACTACTACTACTACTACCTCTAGGATAATCACAGCCTCTACTACTACTAGTACTACTACTACCTCTAGGATAATCACAGCCTCTACTACTACTAGTACTACTACTACTACTACTACTACCTCTAGGATAATCACAGCCTCTACTACTACTACTACTACTACTACTACTACCTCTAGGATAATCACAGCCTCTACTACTACTAGTACTACTACTACTACTACTACTACCTCTAGGATAATCACAGCCTCTACTACTACTACTACTACTACTACTACTACCTCTAGGATAATCACAGCCTCTACTACTACTAGTACTACTACTACTACCTCTAGGATAATCACAGCCTCTACTACTACTACTACTACCACTACTACTACTACTACTACCTCTAGGATAATCACAGCCTCTACTACTACTACTACTACTACTACTACTACCTCTAGGATAATCACAGCCTCTACTACTACTAGTACTACTACTACTACTACTACTACTACCTCTAGGATAATCACAGCCTCTACTACTACTAAGTACTACTACTACTACTACTACTTCTAGGATAATCACAGCCTCTACTACTACTAGTACTACTACTACTACCTCTAGGATAATCACAGCCTCTACTACTACTAGTACTACTACTACTACCTCTAGGATAATCACAGCCTCTACTTTCTGAGCAGTTAGTACACCAGAGGTGTTTGTTCACCATCCGATAGTACTACTACTAGTACTACTACTACTACTACTACCTCTAGGATAATCACAGCCTCTACTACTACTACTACTACTACCTCTAGGATAATCACAGCCTCTACTACTACTACTACTACTACCTCTAGGATAATCACAGCCTCTACTACTACTACTACTACTACTACTACCTCTAGGATAATCACAGCCTCTACTACTACTACTACCTCTAGGATAATCACAGCCTCTACTACTACTACTACCTCTAGGATAATCACAGCCTCTACTACTACTACTACCTCTAGGATAATCACAGCCTCTACTACTACTACTACTACCTCTAGGATAATCACAGCCTCTACTACTACTACTACTACTACCTCTAGGATAATCACAGCCTCTACTACTACTACTACTACTACTACTACCTCTAGGATAATCACAGCCTCTACTACTACTACTACCTCTAGGATAATCACAGCCTCTACTACTACTAGTACTACTACTACTACTACTACCTCTAGGATAATCACAGCCTCTACTACTACTAGTACTAGTACTACTACTACTACCTCTAGGATAATCACAGCCTCTACTACTACTAGTACTACTACTACTACTACTACCTCTAGGATAATCACAGCCTCTACTACTACTAGTACTAGTACTACTACTACTACCTCTAGGATAATCACAGCCTCTACTACTACTACTACTACTACCTCTAGGATAATCACAGCCTCTACTACTACTACTACTACTACTACTACCTCTAGGATAATCACAGCCTCTACTACTACTACTACCTCTAGGATAATCACAGCCTCTACTACTACTACTACTACCTCTAGGATAATCACAGCCTCTACTACTACTACTACTACTACCTCTAGGATAATCACAGCCTCTACTACTACTACTACTACTACTACTACCTCTAGGATAATCACAGCCTCTACTACTACTACTACCTCTAGGATAATCACAGCCTCTACTACTACTAGTACTACTACTACTACTACTACCTCTAGGATAATCACAGCCTCTACTACTACTAGTACTAGTACTACTACTACTACCTCTAGGATAATCACAGCCTCTACTACTACTAGTACTACTACTACTACTACTACACTCTAGGATAATCACAGCCTCTACTACTACTAGTACTAGTACTACTACTACTACCTCTAGGATAATCACAGCCTCTACTACTACTACTACCTCTAGGATAATCACAGCCTCTACTACTACTAGTACTACTACTACTACTACTACCTCTAGGATAATCACAGCCTCTACTACTACTAGTACTACTACTACTACTACTACCTCTAGGATAATCACAGCCTCTACTACTACTAGTACTACTACTACTACTACTACCTCTAGGATAATCACAGCCTCCACTACTACTAGTACTACTACTACTACTACTACCTCTAGGATAATCACAGCCTCTACTACTACTACTACTACTACTACTACTACTACCTCTAGGATAATCACAGCCTCTACTACTACTACTACTACTACTACTACTACTACCTCTAGGATAATCACAGCCTCTACTACTACTAGTACTACTACTACTACTACTACCTCTAGGATAATCACAGCCTCCACTACTACTAGTACTACTACTACTACTACTACCTCTAGGATAATCACAGTCTCCAAACACTGAATGTTTTGATACCAGCGTGGCTTTTTTCTCTGGTGTTGCTTGAGGCCTTGGTGTCTGTTTAACAAATGGTATCAATCCATTAGACACAGATGAGCATGACCATAATATACTTCTATCATAATTTTCTATGGCCTGATACCCTTTCACAGTTTATCCTCTGAGGAGTATATATTATATAGTATATTATCCTCATTCATAAATTCATTCAGTCATATTTATTTCTGACTTATGAATAGGTAAGGTAGGTAAAGGTAGGTAAAGGTAGGTAAAGGTAGGTAAAGGTAGGTAAAGGTAGGTAAACTAATCTTCAGGTTCCAGCTTTCAGGTGATGTGTTGACCTGCTGGTTCCCCCTAAAGACCCCTTGGACCCCCTGAAAAGGACAAAAACGGGTCTATTGTGAGTCTGAGAAGATTCATTTCAGCCAGTTCACGTTGGTAAACGTGTAAAAGTAAATGTAAATGTATAGTAAATGTATAGACACTGCTGATGCTCACAGACCAGATGGCGCTGAGCCTGGGAGAAGACGTTCTGGTGCGCGACCAGCAGGGGGCGCGCCAACACCACGGCTGCAACCAGAGAGAGACCAGCGTGAGGAGAGCGCAGAGGACGGATGAGCAGCTTCCTGTGGCTGGTCATGAGAAGAGGGAGCTTCATACGGCTGCAGACCACCATGGAGCGCTTTCTGAGGGCGAATATGAAACACAAACATATAATATTGGTCCAAATCTTACATTTTCTTTATTGAATGGGGGCTACTGCAACTAATAATAGTCATCATCTAGCTGTACTAATACATATTTTAATCCTAGCGATAATTACTGGGCCTATAATGATAATAATGCTAAGAAGAAGGAGAATATTAATAACAATAATATATGCTAATAATAATAATAATAATAATAATAATAATAATAATAATAATAATAATAATAGCTCTAATGGTTTAATGGATAACGTTTGACCAGTTTGAATGTCAAACATTGCTCCAGATGTTTACTGGCTATTTATCTGGCTAAATAGGACATATTTAGTGTCAAATTTTTGTATTTTGCTGTTGCTGTTTATAATAATTTATTTTCTTATCATGAGCCCCACAACCTAAAAAAAAAGTCTATGGCAACATTTTACAAAGCTGGTGTTAATATAATATTGTTGCTGTCTGATGCGCACAAACAGTTGCCAGAATTTGCTGCGTAACTTTCTGTAAATGACTTTAAAACGAAAACATGTGAGCTTTAATCAGCGGTGGCACTTCGGATGGGACTGATGTGGTTCAGAGGCTATCTTTAAATATGAAGTCTGTGACTCATCACCGGGAAAAATATTCACTATTCTGGAGTTCGTGTTCTTTTTAATAATTCAAAGTGTTTCAGAGATAAAAGTATAAAAGCTGAGAGTTGCCGGGTCTTGTCAGCGCAGCCTTCAGCGCGGGAGCGCGCTCAGAAACACTTGCTGGAGGAGCTGAAGGCCTGCGATGCCAAAGATGGCTGCTGCCCTTTGCCACGCCCAATTCTTTGCCACTTTTATGTGTTTTTCTCTGAAATAAAGCTTAAAAATATCTTTGCATTTATTGCTGGCGTGTGGACTGGCCGCAGTAAATGCGTGGTCCCACATATATGCAGAGGTGCTGGGTTACAAGTTGCGCACATGAAGCACCTAGTCCTGCAGTGCTTAATGAGGGGGTGTGATGCTCTGATATTGCAAAAGGAGGCCAAAATTAATAAAAGTATGGTTTCTTTTTCGTCAAAGTGTAAAAAAATATTATATTACATTAAAGTGGAGCTTTTACAATGACCATGCGTAGTGATTTTTATTGAAAAATCAATAAAACTCGGTTGCCTCTGAATATTCAAATTGAAAGTAACGCGCAATCAAATCATTGTCAAATCATTGAGTTCTAGGGGTTTTAAATAGTAGGCATGGAGGGAGAAAATCTCAAACTAATATGTCCCCAGCTATATTACAATATTGTTGTATGCTCTGGCTCTGCTGTAAGACATTTGTGTTGAGATTTTTGGAGACTTTTGAACAAATTTCGTTCTTGGCCATTTTGCTGAGGCAGAAAAGGACGTTGTGGAGTCCCACAGGTCTTCTCCAGGGAACCTCTCTTCATCTCAGCCATCATGTCTGGTGAGTTTTCACGTCGGATTTTCAGCTGGAATCACTTTGTTGCATTTTTTCATGTTAGAAAGAAAAGAGAAAAGAGAAAAAGAGGGATATGTTTAGTGGCAAAATTAAAAGCACACCAGAGTCACGTGCAAAACGGGGAGTATTTTTACCAAAAGATGGTCATTTTAATCACAAATTGAAATGATATATGAGAGGACCAACAGTGAAATGAAACTTCAGCTGGTTAATCTTTGTAGTTTGATGCCACCTGTTTAGTTGGTGGCTGGCAGGAGAGTCGGCTTTTCCATTCAGACAGTCCTATACTGCTTTACCGCCTTTTATGGATTTATTATATGCTGAAATGTCCAGCGTCTGCTGACACACGTTGTGACATGTATACGAGCATTTCTAACACATTTAATAAAAGTTTAATAACTACTAGAGCTAACATTTCATCCGGAGCCTCTGCCCGGGTTGCTTGTGCGTAACAGGACGTTAGGAGTAACCGCGCCGGAGTGGGATGTGTCTGCCGTGTTTTGGCCAACTATTTGTCACATTTAAGACAAATCAAGAAGTAGCATTTAACTGTATGAATATTTATCAGATGATGTTTCGCAGCCTCGTTATCAAATCGCCCTTTTTCCTTTTTGCTCGCCACTCCTGAGTACTTTAAATTACGCCTTTAGGCCTAAATTACGTGCACCTATGCGAGGCGTTCTTGATCGAGCTTCACCTATAGGAATAGTACGGACAAATATTCCCGGTTTAAGCCCATAGCATTTCACCAAAACGGGGGCAGGGGGGGTTGAATAGAGCAACAGATTTGAGCAGAGCTCGAGTTTTGAATTATGAACAGTATGAGGCTGAAATCGCTCTTTAAATTTTACAACAAACTTAAACCCAAACTAAAGTTTCCCGAGATGGCAGGACTCCGGTAACACGGAGCTGACATGCGTAAAGCGTAGCGAGTGTTTTCATGGATAGTTGTGGCGCTCCTTCTACCGATACACACTTTACTTTGGCATCGACTTTAACACACAACTGTATCTCACACCGACAGCTTCAACGCGTTTTCTAAGACGCGGTTCAGTTTTTAGTAACCGACCGATTCGCGGACTCTTCTCGGTTCTTTGTTCGTGTGTTTTACGCAGTCGCCGCGGGCGCCTATAACCAACTGAACCAAACGATCCCTCGCGTATTCCAACCTCTAGATCGATCCAGATTTGCAATTTCACCCTCAATCCCGTACATGCGTTCATGATCATAAATATATACTTACGGTAGCGCATTTTGTGCTGCTTTCCTTTGTTCCCGGTCTGGTCTGGGCGGGGTGGCCGGGCAGCGCGGATCACAAACAGGCTACAGTGAAAGGGTCGGCTGACTGCGTAATAGGAAGCGCTGACGTGCCGTAAAGAGGAAGCTCTGACCGGGAGCACAGGGGGCTCTGGGACCGGGACAAGGGGCTGAAAATACACGGAGCCACAGCGCGCACTGACCGCTGACAATGCACTTTTACGCACCGCGGACCCGGACAAAACTTTGACATTCAAGTGTTAAACACAGTTTAAATTACAGTTTGTTAATCAATATAACATGTTAAATATGTTACCAACGTCTTCTACAACAAACTCTTATATCCAACATTTTATTAGAGTGCAGGGGAATATTGTGACATAATTATTTCATGGAGAGATTGATTAGGGGAGACAAAAGATTGATTAGGGGAGACAAAATAATGCACGTTTATCTTGAGGGGATCTGAAGGAAGAAAACACGGACTGGGTCTGAGGTGAGGGGGGTGGGGTGGGGGTGCTGATCAGTTTGGGGTGGAGAGCAGAGGATCACTGTCCGCTATTGTCTGCTCCGATGGTGAGTGTTTCGTAAACATGAGTGACATGCTGTTGTCTTTGTGCAGATAAGCCGAGGGTGTACCAGGGCGTCCGGGTGAAGACCACGGTCAAAGAGCTGCTGCAGAGGCACCGAGCCCGGGAGGCCAACAGTAAAAAAGTGAAAACGGTAACCCTTCCTACCTCCCCCCTGCGCTCTCTCTCTCTCTCTCTCTCTCTCTCTCTCTCTCTCTCTCTCTCTCTCTCCCTCTCTCTCTCTCTCTCCCCAGTACACCCTAACTGTCTATTTCACTGACTCTCCGAGCAAAGCCATAAACTGCTCCTGTAAATGATTACTGATCCTTCCCGCACAAACACAGATACACACATCTGCGAGGAAAAACACCAAATATGTGACCAAATAGATCTGTCAAAGTCAAATGTCCTGAGATAAAATCTAATAAACTTTCTCCCTTCTCCTCCTCCTCCTCTGCCCGCCTGTCTTCTTCTTCCAGATTATATCCCAGGCATGCTCGGATCTTCATGATCTTTGCGCGTCCACTTGTCCAAGTAAGTTACCCAGCAGCAATATTAAAACCCAGTTTGATAAACCAGTTAAAGCTATAGAGCTGCTGCAGCATCTCAACCCAGTCTGATCCAAATCAGCCTCGGGCTACACCTACTGGCGATGTACATTTTGCAAAATTAAGTCAAAAATTGCTCTGAGCTTGCAACGATCCAAATTTATAATCCAGCCATAACCACAACTATCCATCCTATTGTGAAGCTGCTGCAGCTGCCCCTCTGGTTGCCCCTCTGGTTGTCCCACTGGTTGTCCCTCTGGTTGCCCCACTGGTTGTCCCACTGGTTGCCCCACTGGTTGCAGAGACAGCTAAAGCAGATAGTTACTGTACTGACACTGAACAGATAGTGTAGCTGGATTAATCTAAAAAGTATATATACCTACAGAAGTCCTTGATGATAGACAGCTACCTGCCACGACCCCCCAGAACCAGGAACAAAATACTCACATGAAAGCATCATGCTGACCTCCTACTCTGTATAGTCTACCCGGAAAGCAAATCTAGTCAGCTATTGAAAGCTGAAATCAGGGTCCCTTCTTATAAACGAAGGCTACATTCAAATGTGTTGGCTGATGGTGTCATGACATCACTCTGAATTTAGGCCTATTTAAATGTCTTCCTGTGGTCTGCTGCCATACAGGGACTACCGTGCGTCTTTCCTGAATGCGCTCTCCCCTCACCATCTATCCTCGGTGTCGCTACATTTATTATCAGGCCGAGAAAATAGTGACAACTTTTATTTTGAAATTCAAACTGAGCCGATCTGTTCTCAAACTCGTGTGCGCAGCCGATATGTAGATTAATATATATATATTACACACATGCGATGCTTCACGTGTAGCCTGTGGACGGTTCTGGATCATTTTTTTAATTCCGCCAGGTCGCCACGTGGACCCTCCTCCTGCTGTCTCGCCAGCGGAAGCCTCGCAGCGCGCCTCCTCTTTCCCGGTCCCTGACAGCTGCACCAGCCAGATGCAGGAGAGCACCTTCAACGACATCCAGCAGCAGTTCGGGGACATGATGTTGCCCAGCAACGGCTACTTTGTCAACAGCAACACCGGCGGGAGCTACAACGCCGCCCTGCCCCCCCCTCCCACCTTCCCGCTGCCCTGGTGCCACGGACTCTCCTCTGACGCGGACTTCTATGGCCGTGGGATGGTAGGTGTCTCCCACTCCACTAAACGATGCGCGTCTTTTATCGTCGCTTCTGGTCATAACTGTAAAAAACATTATTCCTGTACTTCAGGCTCCTTTCGGCACATAAATAATCGATCATTCCACGATTAGTGCTACACATTAAAATTATAGGCGACAACAACTGAGAATATGTACATTCGTAAGAAATGAGCAGGTTGGTAATCCTAATTTTTGCCGTATGAACTGATGGTCCTTCAGCAGTGGGAAGGAAGGAAACGGCTCATTTAACGCGCTGGACCTGTTCAGGCTTCAGCATGTACCTGTGCAGCCTGCAGGTACATTTACAGCAAATGATTTGCTTTGTTTGTCATCAGATATTTGTTTTTGCTTGAGAAAATAAGATTTGCTGTCACAAAATACTTAGCCTTAATAAACTAAAATCAAGTTCATTAGATCCACACAGTGCACATCACCAGAGGAACACCGTTCAGTAGCATAATAAAGGAATATCCTAATTCACACTGAAAACTGAGACAAAACGCCACTCACAGGCATCCCTGGTGAGTGTGTGGCCTGGTGTCAGTTTGATGTCCATCACATGACACATTCGCAAACTCCTGCTCAAAATAATCCAGCTAACTTCTTCATCTTCGTTTCAGGCTCCCTGTTCCTCACCTGAGTCGCTGCAGCTCTGCAACCCCATGGATCACAACAGCTACTCACCACAGGACTCTTTCTCCTCCTCCTCCTCCTCCTCCTGCTACGACTCACCCACCAGGATGGAGTCCAGCTACCACGGATTCACCTCCGAGCACTACCACTATCAGCACTGCAACCTCCAGGACTGTTACTGCCTGTCCCACTGCTGGCCGGGTCAGCAGGAGAGCTTCTCTGCCCCTGAATATGCACCTTACTACAACCCCACAGACTATCCATACGCCTGTCCCGTGGAAGACAACTATTTTAAGAGGGATTTGCAGATGAGCTCTGAAATGTGTTACAATGGACTATGATGAGACCTTCGGCTTTACTGCTTTGTCTCCTGACTGTAAATATTCCTCCGTTCAAGTCGTCAGGCTGTTTGCTTGATGGCCTTCTTAGCGTTTCACTGTGCGCTCCGACTGGCTTCTGCTGTGGTGGAATGAATATGATGAATGCTGAATGGATGGAAAGCCTGATATTTTCTATCAATTACTCTTTTTTTTACAACTAAGATTTATTTTCATACATATAACTTGTTGCTATACTAAATAAAATGTGTCAAATCAATGCGCTTATAATTCATTTGTCTTCCATAGGCTGACATTCACACTTTAAAAAGTTATGGATCAGTATAGGATCAGTGTCAGTTATTTTTCTGTTAAGTCATGGACTTGGTCAGGTTCATCAGGATCTGGTCCAGCAGGTTGACCGTCTGCTCCCTGAGCAGCAAGCCACTGCAGTTTTCTTCCATCTTGTTCAGTTATCATAAACCTCTCAGAGGAAACTGCAAAAAATGAGGGAGGAGAGTAAAAAAAGCAACACAGACTGATAACGTGTTGGGGCTGAACTGGGCGATTCAATGCAATCCTGAAATATCTGACTTAACCTGCAGGGAGGAAGTTCACTAGCTAACAAAGCACAAGAACATGGAGGCAAAGAGAACAGGTTTTTGATGCATATTTATTAGGGAAATAAACTGATTAAAATAGTTCATCACAAATGAATCCCATTTTTTAATCTGTCCATAATGCATCATAAAAGGAGATTTATGAAGACCTGATTCTCTTAAGCCCTAGTGTGCTGGACGGTGTGTTTGCCTTGACAGATATACCCAAAAGCAATCAAGAATAGCTCCACAGCTACCAGGTCTATAAGCATGATCCTGGTCCTGGTCTCTGATAGGAAAGACCTGAGACTTCATCCCCGCTGTAAGAAACGCTGTGACCGTTACTGTGTCTGATGAGAGAGATGCTACTGAAATCATTCAGCAGCTCCTCGACTACAACGGTGTCAGAGCAGATATGAATAACACAAACCTCACAGACTCTACACAGGGTCCAGTAGGACAGGACCAGGAGGACTCATTTGGCACACTTTGGGTATCCTCGGGTTTCTAGCCCTTGAAAGTAAATTTGGCTATAAAATCCTCCTGATATGCTCTACAGGAGGCTACGTGCACACAGTGGAGCCTTTGGCCGCGACCTTTAACCTGCACATCATCACATTCTACCGTTGTGCACAGTATAAAATCAATAAAAATAAGTAACTGTATAATATTTCACTCCAAACAGAGTAGGTTTATTATAACAATGAAATATGAAAATATGAAATAAACCTTAGATAATAAGATCAATAACTACTAACAGCAGAGTCTAAATTCAAGTGTTTAAATTCAATATAAAAATGGGCAATTATTAATTAATAAAGTGAAAATGCAATTTCTCGTGTGTTGATTTTGTAACTAAAATATTGAAAACATTTCCAAATAAAATCTGCTCCAATCAGAACAAACTGCAGCCCAACAGGCAACAACAGCTGTCAGTGTGTCAGAGTGCTGACTGGACTAGGACTTGATCCAGACTGACTGGGACTATCAGAAAGTGGGCATGTCTGTAAAGGGGAGACTGGTGGGGACCCAGAGAACCCATTTATATCCACACATCTGGAGGTCAGAGGTCAACGGACCCTTTGGAAACAGCTGTCAGAGTGTCAGAGTGCTTGTGACCAGCTAGCATGGTTAGCACCAACGGTTTTCTGGCTTCAGAACTGAGCCCACGACAGACTCCAGGTCAGCTCTGATTGGTTGTTTTCCTCCAGTCTGCAGATTATTCACAAACACCAGATTTAGCAACTAGTTCAACAAAGAAGATGTTTTCTGGTCTGCTCACAAACCACCAAACTCAGGGGTCTAGATTTACACAGCATGATGAAGGCAGCGTAAACCAGCGCCAGAAACACCGCAGTGCACATTTCACATGCAAGCGAGGATCACACGCCAGCACTGTTGAGAGTGTATTTATTCATTTGGGGTTTTTTTTTATAACAATAATTGTTTTACCAATCTCACTGAATTTGATAAAACAATAATTGCTACTGCAATATTAACTACTGAATATTCACCAGTGTCCTTGTTTGCTCATTTGTGTTCTTTTGTTTTGAATTATCTTTATTGTATTGCATTTTACTGGATGAGTGTCTCATCCCCTCCTCTGTTGCTCCTGAATATTTCTTTAAAAAAGTCTAAATGAAAGACTTTACAAGCAGAGAAGGCCTTTCTGAAGAGACTGCAGTGTGAATGCTGGATGTTGAAAAGCTGATGCTACTGAATTGCTGGTTTAAATATGAAAGGAGGAGTAGAAGTAGGAATTGTTGGGAATGCTTTAATTTGTGATGAATGTCATTGAAATGTGAAAAGCAGCAATAATGTGCAAAAGAAAAGTCTTTTTTGAAAAGCTGGTGCTAAACTAAATTGCTCTATGCTATATTATCAGATCATGAATTAGCTTCGTACATACAGAGTTTAAAATGCATAAAAATGTTTCTTCTTGGAAACTTTCCAGAAAAACGTTGAATATTTCTAAAATGTATGAATGGCAAAAGTAATAGTGCACATATTAAAATGTTGTAATAGTTTCTATGTTTGACGAATGACGAATGTTTGCTGCTGCGAGTGCTTCCTGCCTTCTGCAAAAAAGAAGAAGAAGAAGAAGAAGAAGAAGATAGTCCTTTATTAGTCCCACGAGGGGAAATTCAATGTTTTCACTCTGTTGTTAACTTATACACGGTACATGCAGACCTGAACACACACATGCACAAACAAAAAAAACTGGGATTACATATTTCCCTCCAGGCCATAAAGTTGACATGTTGCTGCAACAGGCCTGCATCCCGCCCCGTTCACCGCCATCATTATCCAGCTATCAGTGAGGACTGAACTACTAATATTATAATGTACACACACACACTTATTGTCACCATAGCAACACAGTGACCCAGGTATCTCCACACAGTAACTTTTTACGACTCAATAAAAACATTTACGCTTTCAATCCAGCAGTTTTTAAATTGTTTTTTTAGCCCAATAAGTAAAACTAAAATAAAATATAATCCTTCAATATCTTACTTTTGGAGATACATGGTTTCCATTGCCCTTATTAAAAAAGAAGTATTCTTCAAGTTTATTTTATGTAATAAATAGTAGTAGTAATAGTTATAGTATACTTGTAAGTGTACTTCTTCAAAACGTCTAGGCACTAAAATGGCCCACTTTTCAGTTTAAAAGAATATACTTTTAAGTATACTTTAAATGTAAGAGTAGTAAACTTTGAGTACACAGCTAGTTGGCATCCAAGTTGTGTTTTGTACAACAACTAGAATATGAATTATACTACAAGTGAACTTATAGGTATACTGCTAGTTATACACTTGTGGCCTGCTCTTTAGTTTATGAAAGTACACTTTAAAGTATATACTCAGTAAACTACTAGTATAATAGTTTTTGCAGCTAGTATAGTTGTAAGTTTTCTCTAAGTTTTCTTCTAGTATTTAGCCAAAAAAAAAACTTACTCACTATATTCTTCAGTATGATCTAGACTGGCCAGGTATACTGTACTTCTGTATAATGTTGTTCAGTATATCTCTGATAAGTACATAAAATATTTTAAGTTTCAAAGACGTATACTAAGCACACTTGAACAAACTTCTTCTTTTAAGGGTGGACATCCCACCTCTTCAAAATAATAATGATAATGGAGATGTCAGTGTGAGTAAAGAGTTAATGTGGGACACCAAAGCTGATGAAAGGGATGCTGCTGCCCTCCGGTGCCCCCCAGCTGCAGACCTCCAGCAGGATCAGGCTGCAGCCGGGGGACGCTGGAGACACCCCACCCACGTCCTCCCCCACCCGCAGGTAGACTGTTGCTCCACGGCCGGCAGGGACGCCGACCTGGCAACAGCTGGCTCCAGGCTGAAGCCATTGTTGTGCGGATAAGGAGCGTACCAAATCACATCACAGGCCACTCATTCATCTGCATGTTGTGACACAGTTTGTAATTAGTAGAAAATAAAGTCATTTGAAATGGAGAGTGAAATGAATACTGGAGGTCTATTACACTTTATAGCTTATTTTGCTGCGTCCCAGTTTTTCTCAGAAGGTTCTCACTCATAGTTTAGAGTTTCCATGTTTCACTCATTCTTCCACCATTATATATATGTTATAAACACCACATGTATTTAGAAAGTGAATGTTTTGATATGAATTCATTTCAGTGCATCAAGAACTTTCTAAGTTTACTACTCTTACTTTTAAAGTACACTCAGAAGTATACTATTATAAACTAAAAAGTGGGCCACTTTCCTCCCAAGAAGTATTGAAGTAGTACATTAACAAGTATACAAAGAGTGTGTTGATGTATTGAAGTATACTTCATAAAATAAACTTCAAGTATACTACAAGTATATTGCTATTTGTATACTTTTTACATAAAGTATACTTAGGGAAATACACTTGGACTTTACTTGTGTAAACTTGTTAATAACGTCAATAAACTATGGTAACGTTCACTTGTTCTTCGTAGGGGATGTTTCACCTTTGCTTTACTTGGGCGTGAACCCCCCCCCCCCCCCCCGAAACATAAACATGTCTGTCTCCACCTGGTGAGGTGAAGTTCTGTGTGAACCCACAACAAGAGCCACGAGCCCAACCGAGCTCAGCGTAGAGCTGTAATCCCCTGCTGCAGACAGAGACCAGATCAGGGCTCTGGGGCATTAAAGTAAAAGGAGTGGGGAATGTGGGGCTCCTAACTGACAACAGCAGAACACGTCAAGATGTGGTCCACCCTAACCTGATCTGTCTGCACCTCCTCGCTCTGATCTGCTACTGTAAACAAGCCCCCCACCCCCCTTTTACCTGCAGGGTCACCCAGCAGCATTGTTAGGACCGCCAAGTGGTTTAACGCGGCAGCGTGAGAGGGTGTGTGTGTTTCTGTTGACGTGCTTCACCCCTTCAGGTGTGTGATGAGGCTCTAATGGCCTGTGATGAGAAAGCAAAGAGTTAGTGGCTCACACCGTTCAGCCTGTTGTGAAGTTTTATCACAACATCATGCGTCTGGGTTATCTCTCAGAGCTGCAGGCTACTACACAGAGGATTAGTAAATCAAACCAATCTGTTAAAACCAAATTCAGAGCAACATTTGATTTCCAGCAGTTTACAGAAGAGTCGCTATTCCACCAGCCAGAGCTGGGCTGGTGCCAGAGCGCCGGCTGAATCGCTCCATCTTTGACAGACTCATGTTGTAGGTGTCTGAAAGCTTCATTTCATGCTGGAGTTAACAACTTGGACTGAATAAGATTTTAAAAAGTTGTTTTTATAAAACAGTCACTATATCCTGAGATTAGTGCCTGAGAGGTAATCTGAAATAAATCCTGTTCCTCTGGGTCCTCCGGTGATCCTAACGGAAACCCTACAGACTAGCATGGGCTGGGATGTGCACAGCTCCGGACAGGGGGGCTCTGCAGTGGGTGATTAAAATTGGCCTTCGGTGAGGTGAGGTGCCCAGCGAAGAGCCCAAAGTGTAATAAAAGACCCATAAAATACCCACCCCAGCAACAGACGGTACGCCCTGCTGCTGTCCAGCAACTACTCACCTCCACCTCATCCTCTGCTGTGCAACAACAGTAACTACTAACCTTGAATATATCTTCATAAAAATAATGATAATATCTACAATTAGGGTCAGTTTAAAATGTAAGTAAAGAGCTAAGTTAATGTGGGACACCAAAGCTGATGAAAGGGACGCTGCTGCCCTCCGGTGCCCCCCAGCTGCAGACCTCCAGCAGGATCAGGGGCAGCCGGGGGACGCTGGAGACACCCCACCCACGTCCTCCCCCACCCGCAGGTAGACTGTTGCTCCACGGCCGGCAGGGACGCCGACCTGGCAACAGCTGGCTCCAGGCTGAAGCCATTGTTGTGCGGATAAGGAGCGTACCAAATCACATCACAGGCCACTCATTCATCTGCATGTTGTGACACAGTTTGTAATGAGTAGAAAATAAAGTCATTTGAAATGGAGAGTGAAATGAATACTGGAGGTCTATTACAATTTATAGCTTATTTTAATTTTATTTGGCTGTGTCCCAGTTTTTCCCAGAAGGTTGTAATGTATTGATTCCCTGTTTCGCTCATTCTCCCACCATTGCTTTTATAAATGTCACATTTTCTGTAGAAAGCGACATCTTTCTTCCACTTTTTGAGCCGTGCAGTGCTTCTGAAATAAGGGCCCAGCTACTTACCCCCTGTGGTTTATCTGGGTGTGAAAACCTGAATCTTACCCTAGTTAAACACAAGCATGTCCTGATCCTCACAATAAATACATATTATATTCACAAAAGTAGGGGCAGCATTTTTTGTATTTGCTCCCTAATATCTGGAATTATGGCAGTAATGCAAATGATCCATAAAGGTTTACATAAGATAAGATAAGATGAGCCTTTATTAATCCTCGGAGGGACACATACTGTATCTGCAGAGAAAAGCAAAGCTGCTGTGATGAAACACCTCGACTAACGCTCAGCGTGACACCGTGGGCCCAGAGCGGCCGTTTGGTGACAAAGATATTTACTGCTTTGTGACGTTTGTCACAGACATTTTAAAACTGTAAATTCTTTATGTGAAAATTGTTGCTCCATTCAGGTATTTCGGACCTTTGGTTTGAAGGTCACCAATTATGCAAAATACACTTTTCCATGTCTTTTAAACATCCAAATGCATCCCAGGGGTTTCTACAGGCTCCCACAGCGTCATAAAACACCATCCTCTCTTTCTCCTGCTTCAACACTCAGACAGTATGCTGATCAGAAGTCCTTATCTTAATGACGTCACAAACGTTTTTCAGTATGGGTTTCTGGGAGGAACCTCCCTCCCTCCATATCCCAGCTTGGTAACCCAACAACAGCAAGCTGTCCTTGTTATTTCTAGGCAACATGCCGAAAGGAGCCAAACAGGCTACCTGTACTGTTGCTGGCTGTAATACAGACATACTGATATATACAGACATACTGATATATACAGACATACTGATATATACAGACATACTGATATATACAGATATACTGTAGCAGCGGCGCCAGAGAGCCAGAGATTAGGTTCTACATTTCACAGCAGTTTGTGAAATGTAGGGATCAGATCAGGGTGGGTGGATGGATCCAAAAACACAGGACTTTATCCCAGGAGATGGTTGTGTCCTGTGTGAAATCACAAGTCAAGTTAGTTGATTTATATGTCAGGTAACCTCCATACTTAAGTTACAACACTTCTGGAGTTAGTTTAACCCAAAATCTTTTCCTAAACCTAAGTACTGTACTTCTCTACTTATAGCTGGACTAGGCTTATTGGAGCAAATAGGATTAAAAAAGTTATGTTAAAATGGTCACTATATCCTGACAGTAGTGCATGACACAGATAATCTGAAAAAAATCCTGTGTCTTTGTGTCATCCGGTGCTCGTAACGGCATCGGCATGATGGGAGACGGGAGAAAAACAACCAATCAGAGCTGAGCTGCCAGTCACTCTGAACTCTGATTGAACGATGTTCAAATATGAATCAATACTCTGTTACTGTAATGCCACATCTTGTAGTTACTGTTTAGCTGTAAAATGAGAAAGTTTGTCATGTTGAGATCTGCTGAGAAAATACCAAGCACTGCCCACCAGCTGCCTCCACTGACTGCCAGCCAATAGGAACGCTCGCTCCGGCTGGCGGTACCATGGTTTTGCACATCTTCGTTTGTGCTGAGCGTCACAAAAAAGGGAAATTTGGGTCTATGTGCACAAATGAAATAGACTAATACAGACCAACACCAGACCCTGACATTTACTGTTGCTGTGCTCACTGAAATATAAAGTATTCACAATTCATGATAACATGATGTCATTTTCACTGGTTATAAGAAAAATAAAAACCCAGCTTAAAACCCGGCGTTTCTCTTGGCATGATTCACTCTGAAACTTGGCTGTGGGCTCACCATCATCACTCAGACAGATAATGAAGCCACACAAGTATGTGAAACATTTTTCCACAGGTGTCTTATATTACTCAAATGGCAAGTTGAATCAAGTTTTGAAATCTGAAATATGATTACTTTCACAAACGTTTGCAGTGTGTACTTGACCCCTGGTGCCAGATGTTCAGAGTATCAGACAGATTTTAACCCGGGTCACCGCGAAGTCATCCAGGTCTGAGCTAACAAACAAACAGAAAATGAGAAATCTGAAGAGGCTTCATGTTTTCCTTCCAGGCTGCAGCGAGCTCACATTACTGAAACTGGATGCAGTGTGTGAGAGTTAAACACTGGGAGATTGCTGTGCAGATCTCTGTGTACCGTGCGTCTCACGCCCTGAACCAGCACTTGTGGAAATCCCCCTGCAGAGGCTTGACAGCACCTGATCGAAACGCCCACACTCGGCACAGCTCTTCAATCAACTTTTGATTGCTGGTATTTACAGACAAATGTGTGTGTGTGTGTGTGTGTGTGTGTGTGTGTGTGTGTGTGTGTGTGTGTGTGTGTGTTTGCATTACTGTATTAGTGATGTGTAGCATGTAGGGCCAACACAAACACCGTGCTGACTCATAACTAAAAATCTTCTTAGACGAGGTCAAGACTGAATTGAAGTGAAAGTTTAAAGGTGCTGAGTGTGAGACTGGGAGCATTTCTGTTTCCTCCACATGGCTCTCAACATGGTGCCAGCTGAGCCGGCGACCCGCAGCGAATAGTTGGGTCTACGTTACGATGCCAGTGTCGCAGCTTTTCTGGCTCACGTTATGAATCACAGGAAATGGCGCCGTCTCCCTTGTCTCTCTGCAGTGAGCATTTGTTGTGTTCGGGCTTCATAATGATCACCAACACTAATGTGACTTCCATCTTTCTTTTTTCACAACATACTCTTCTTCTCCTCCCCCCTCGTCATCCACACTCCTCCACTCTTTAACCAAACAGCACTCGCCACAACCAGGCCACAACTTATACATGCAAAACCAGCACAATGTCATCTGCATACAACAGCATTTGAAAAGTGTCAGACATCCGAGACAGCGGAGAAAAGTGCAAAAGCAAATTCACAATTACAGGTTCAAATTTGAACAGAGAAGAACCCACATTGATCCATCCCAAAACGGAGAGAAAACAGACGGAAAGTGTTTCTGTCAGCTGCAGTTGTTTTTAAATTAACCTGTTAATTAATTGGCAACGAACTTGGTCATTGATTAGTTGGGTCCACGAGGATCATATTCAGTATACCATATACGTACTGTATACCATACACCATATACCCCGAATTTCCCTCCGGGGATTAATAAAGGTTCATCTTATCTTATCTTATCTTATCTTATATATACTGTATATCTTATGGCCATTAAAGCTTAAAGCTAATTAAAGCTTAATGACCTCTGACCTCCAGATGTGTGGATGTAAATGGGTTCTCTGGGTCCCCACCAGTCTCCCCTTTACAGACATGCCCACTTTCTGATAGTCCCAGTCAGTCTGGATCAAGTCCTAGTCAAGTCAGCACTCTGACACACTGACAGCTGTTGTTGCCTGTTGGGCTGCAGTTTGCCATGTTCTGATTGGAGCAGATTGTTGATGCTAAAGTCAGAACCTGGGAGGGTTTCTGGACAATATCTGTTATTGATTAGTGTTGTTATTGATTTACTATAATAAATATAACGTACAAATATGCTTTTTATTGGATTAATAATCAATTAATCATCTAATAATCAACAGGCTAATCAATCAGAGGACAACGAGCCTCGAAGCAAAGAGACAAAACCCCAGTGCTGCCTCCATTATGGAGACAACTCTAATTATATTTTTCATATATTATTGTTCAACACAGGCCATTTCCGCAGAATATGACAACCGAGTAGAAATAATTTAGTTTTGTGTTTGTATGGCACTTTTTGGGGGTCCGATAGTCGTTTCAGTCCAGAATGGCGGGAGCTGACGCTGCAATGGAACAAATACCTGACTTTCACTTCTTGTCTTTGCCGAGGATGGCTGCTACGCTTCCCTGGTATGAGAGCAGTGCACACGACTGTGTTGGTGTTAAAAACTCACCATTGAACAATGTGACATTAGAAATGTTATAAATGTGTGGCAGCGACGCTAACAGTGTTTTCCATTACACATATCATCCACCCTATTCTCAGGGGCGTTACCGTAGAAATTTAAACTATATATACTGTATATATATATACTATATACACTACTTTGTGTGTAACATCCAGTGAGGTAGTGGAAGAAGCAGTAAGCTAGTTAGGCTAACCATAGTGGCTACACATCGATGGTGCTTGTTTCGAAAAGCAATTTGCCTTCAGTTCAGCAAATCCTGCTTTAGCTTTAACAGATAGTTAAGCTGCATTTTCTAAAATGTCCTTGTGGAGCTGCAGAGTTGTTAAGAGCCAGACAAACATAAATGAAAGCATGAATATCCATCAGACAGTCTTCACTTTGGTGTCTTTAGGCCAAAAGCTTTTGTGAAAATTGGGGCAAAGAAACGCCTCTGCATATGCACGGTAGATTGCGATAGCATGAGAATCATTTCATTCAGACTACAGCGCTGTGGGAAGCATAAATGAATTTAAATGTACATTGTGGCTGCTCGACTTGTCTCCCCTTCCAGCTGCAGTCAGGACTGGAGCTTCCCGTCCAGGCGCTGTGGGCCTCACAGGCTGACTGACAGTCTCACAGCAACTAATGGTGGAGGTCTCTCCTGTCAGGAATGAAAAAGGGCAAACTGAGGATGATACGCATATAAATTTCACGCATAATCTGGAAGTATTTATTGGCAAACAGTGGAAAAATGACATCTGTATGGAAAATTCATTATTGGACAGAAAAGATATAGTTAGTGTATGTTAGCTGGGCTATAAAGAGCAGACGTCAGGTCAGAAGTGACAGCAGCACCAGGAGAACATTAACTATGATTTCATAGGGTCGACTCAGCGTTGTAGCATTTCTTTAATGACAGCCAGGTACTCTGACTATTTTCTGTACAGTTTAAAATATAAGGCGGTTTATGGCTCGGCGTGGAGGGCAGCAGTAGACTAAAAATAGTTGAAGGACAGTTATCTGTGTGTAGAAAACCTTAACCTTAAAACCTTATTACTGAGGAAGTACTGATCTATCTCAGAGCATTTAAAGCAGCTAAATATGCTAGCGGAGGTTATGTGAGGCCACTTCTTCAGCTCGTCCTCCCATCTCTCCATAGCAGGAGGCAGAGCTATGATCACATTATCATTTGAGGTGGAGAAGGTGGCGTTCACACATGTTTTACTGGATGTTTTAATGCGCTCTAGGAGAGGATTAGAGTGGTGTTACCATGGAAAACCATTCAGTTATGCACATAATTCACGTAATGCATCATGGGGGCTGGGAATAAGCTGGATACAGTTGAAGGGTTAGGGTTAGGGTTATCCTAATGGCACAGTGCTCACCTTTATGACGCTCCTTTCAAGTTTTATGATCAGGTTTACTGAATCAAATCCTATGTGTAGACGCAGTGCAGCCTTTGTCCTTGTTAATATCAACAGGATCAGTGCTTTTCTATTCAATCCCCACCATGGGTGCCAGGTACGAACAATCCTCCAATTGTTAGATCGGAGAGAAAAGAAACTTTAAACTTTGACAATAAAATGTTATCAGGCCTTATAAAAAAGTGGATGGTGAATAGTGTAAATAGCATCACTCTGTCTTTCGCAACAACTGATAAATGAGCCGTCACCTGTGTGTGTTCATATCAGAGGGTGTTTCTTTATTGAGTAAATCAAGGACTGTTTACATTCATTCATGTTTCCCAACACACACCCAGGTCCGATTACAGGAACGCCGGGTTGGCAGGACAGGAAAGGCCTATTTACACCTCAAACAGCAGATAAGTGGAAGGAGACACACCTGATGTCAGACTGTACCGAGTCTGTATTTGTGAAGTAGGTTAGTCCACGCTATTAAAGGTATAGTTTTCATACTGAAAAGAACAATGCAGTGACTTTCAGTTCATCAGAGCTCTTTTGTTTCTGTCTTTTTCTGGTATACCTTTTTGCAGGTAACAGTGCTCTGCAAAGGAAGTGATGCTTTTCATGTTTGTGATCTATTCACTTACGAGAGCATGATCACACAGAAAAGGAAGAGGATCGCCACCTATAGAAATGTACTGTATATGGAAAACAGCAATCTGAACTTACCTGACAGGTATTTCACAGTATATATGGATTATTAAAATAACGCCATGGGGAGTAATCGTTTAAGTATTTAACCACAACATTCCTGACATTAAAACTCTGCCTGCATTTCCTGTCTCATTAGATAACTGTAGAGATGTCTGAGAACAGTTGGAAAACTATGAGAAAACAATAACATGTGGGCTCCTGGAGACCTCCTCCCCTTTCTATAAGCGGCCTGCTATCTTGATGTGTGGCGTCGAGGAGCAGCCTTCACATTAGGGGCTCTCTGGGAGCCCAGCAGGAGGAACAGGCCTCGGCATGACCGCACTGCTTCTAGTACCGCTCCTGTTATGTTGTGCCTCTTGCAAAAGACTGTTTTTCTTCACAGATGGAGTCCAAGATAAATCAGATGCACACATAGTACCTAATAGATAAAGTAAAAGAAAATAAATACAGATGATTCTGTGTAAGATGTGCAGAACTGTGACTCTCTCTGGGCTTTTAGGAAACCCTCTGGAAAGCTGTGAGCTGATTTCAAAATCTCATATCTGACACTGTCGAGGTTTTTTGTTGTTGTTGTTTTTAAATCAACCTACATTTACATGCACATTAATATTCCACCATTATTCAGAATATGGCAATATTACAAATTTGATATGGGTCATGTAAACAGCATAATCCATTTATGAAGTGAATTAGGCTTTATTCCAAATGGAGCATTTCCCAGTTAAGACAAGGCGTGTGTGAATACAGTATTATTGGTTTTAGGAGAGCTCCAGGGATGACATATTTCTGTTGGCCAACCCAGAAGTCAGCATCGTCCTGGTTCAATAAGAGTCAATAGGACTTTTCCATTGGGTTTTGGATTATTGCAGAAAATAAGGTCTGTGGCAAACACATGTTTATGATTCTGACATATTTTGTTCATCAAGTTGATCTCCACAAATGAACACCAGTGTTATGTTTACTTGTTGCATGAAGGCAGGTCTCCACCATGAGGCTGTGAAGGCCAACAAGCCAGTGTGACGATGTTTTATAGCTTCATTTAGCCACTTGATACTTGATCTGCCTTTTGAAGACATCTAACTAAAAACCCATTGACTTCCAGACAAGGGAACCAGAAGTGCTGAAATGCTAACTCGGTCCTGTTTTCACAGCAGTTTGCTGCTTCTTGCAGCCTCTTCCGGTTGTGGCCTGCTGTGTGTTTTACACACCCCAGCTAGCCAACAGTTACCAGAGATGCACGTCCAAAAGAAAAGAGAGGCAGAAACACACCTACAGTACTTTTAAACATTAGGAAGGCCTGGAAACAGGGAAACCGCTAGCCTCACTGTGTCAGAGGTAACCAAATCGCGGGTTCATGTGCCAGTCAGTACATAACTCCCCGTACAAACACCGATTTGTCATTTTTATGCTTCAGTAGTTTTTCCATTGATTCAACAAATAAGTCAGCTCAAGAAGTGC
>CAMQGK010000062.1:902500-920000 GCA_947000775.1 Pterois miles | reverse complement strand
GACTCTAACTGGGACGAGTTGTGAAAGGTGTGTTGGCAGCCTCCTAGGGGTGCCAGACTTCGGAGACCCTGGGGCCTAGTCTTTCCCTGGGTCCCGCCCCATGCGTGCTATCAAAAGTGCTGCACAGGCTTGTTCCTGTAATGCCTCTTGGCCCAAAGTCGGAGCGCTTTAAAGGGACTCGATGAGCAACACGTGCTGCTCTCGTCTGACACCACAAGCCAGACTCTGCATACGAGCTGAAATAAACTATTAGGCTGATGCACTGAAAGGAGGAGGAGAAAGACTGGATACAGAATCTACAGGCAAACACGAGCGAACTGTCACACCACATTACCGTTGACCTGTCCAGGACACCCAGACGTGTGAACATAAACCGGGTCAACGAGGCAGCGTGTCTGTCATCTGAACTAATTATCTTTTCTCTTTCCCTTTTTTTACCTGTTGGTGCCCATTCGAAGAGGCACCAAAGCTTCTAACGTCACAGGTTCCTATCGTACAAGCTGACCAGCCACATTTTGCCCCCTGTGATACCATCTCAGGTGTTTCCAGGTGTCAGATTTGAGTTTTCTAGTAGATGCAGCCCCCACAGTGTCAGTTTCCCCTGGGGATAAACCCCTGAGAGTCAGAGGCCTTCACTGCCAAGAGCAAGCACTGGGGCAAAGTCCTCAGAATAAGACGAAAACACTTCCTGAAGTTTAAAGCTGCAACAGGCAGATTAGTACGTTGGCTTTGTGATATATTTTTGTAATTATTAACCCTATTAACCCTATTAACCCTGTAACCCTAACCCTAGCCCCATCGTGATGGTTTTAAGAGAAAAATTAAGATTCTTATTTTCATCAATAACTGTATATATTATATTATAAACAGTTGGTCACTGATATTGTTGGCTTAAAAGTGTTTTGTCAGTTTCACTACAATTTACATTTTTTTAAACAAATAAGTGTGGCCGGGCAGATGAAAAAATATGTGTTTGTTCATTTGTTACCTCAATGCAGAAAATGAGGACGGATTCCCACTGGCATTTAAAAAAAATTATATTTGTCTTTTATTTATACAGAGTGTGACTAGAGCACCACAGAAGGAGACGCCCTAGGTGACTTCCGATAAGGCCGATATGGCCAATATGGCCGATATGGCCCATATGGCCTATATGGCCCATATGACCTATATGGCCCATATGACCTATATGGCCCATATGACCCATATGACCTATATGGCCTATATGGCCGATATGGCCGATTTGGCCTATGTGGCCGATATGGCCTATATGGCCTATATGGCCGATTTGGCCTATGTGGCCGATATGGCCTATATGGCCTATGTGGCCGATATGGCCGATATGGCCGATATGGCCTATATGGCTGATATGGCCTATATGGCCGATATGGCCGATTTGGCCTATGTGGCCGATATGGCCGATATGGCCTATATGGCCTATGTGGCCGATATGGCCGATATGGCCTATGTGGCCGATATGGCCGATTTGGCCTATGTGGCCGATATGGCCTATGTGGCCGATATGGCCGATATGGCCTATCTGTGTGACTAGAGCACCACAGAAGGAGACGCCCTAGGTGACTTCCGATAAGGCCGATATGGCCAATATGGCCCATATGGCCCATATGACCTATATGGCCCATATGACCCATATGACCTATATGGCCGATATGGCCGATATGGCCCAGATGGCCCATATGACCTATATGGCCCATATGGCCTATATGGCCTATGTGGCCGACATGGCCGATGTGGCCTATGTGGCCGATATGGCCTATGTGGCCGATATGGCCGATGTGGCCTATGTGGCCGATATGGCCTATGTGGCCGATATGGCCGATATGGCCGATATGGCCGATGTGGCCGATATGTCCTATGTGGCCGATATGGCCGATATGGCCGATATGGCCTATGTGGCCTATATGGCCTATATGGCCGATATGGCCGATATGGCCTATATGGCCGATATGGCTTATATGGCCTATATGGCCTATATGGCCGATATGGCCGATGTGGCCTATATGGCCGATATGGCCTATATGGCCTATATGGTCTATATGGCCGATGTGGCCGATATGGCCGATATGGCCTATGCCTTCAGCCAGCCCTGTTCTTTGCTGTGTCTACTGCTTTGGAATAATTTGCACACTTTCCACAAGACAAGACAAAAGCCAGATGTTAGTGGGTGTTTGGGGCTTTTTCTCCAGTGAGAACGGAGCTTTATTTATCATTTGACATAAAGATCTTGCCAGATGTAGTTTGAAGTCAGTTTAAAGACTTTGTTGAGGTGTTGACACTCTAATGAAGACTGAACTTTTCAAACTGTAACAAACTTTTTATTACAGAATACAGTTTTCACTCACAGTCAGTACAAAAACCTACTTAATTTTCATTACTCCAAGGTCAACTTGCTCCCAAGCATGATCCAGCTCATCCTGTGGTTTGAAATAAATCATCAGCCAGAAAACACAAAAAAGAAAACCAGCCCTGCAGGACAACTGAGGCTCTTGTTAACTGACAGCATTAATGACAGATTTTATCACTGAGACAAATACCTCAAGGCTACGAGGAGACGGACATCAGGAAAGGGTAACTGCTTCTCAGAGAACTGTGACAGAAACTCATTTTTCATTTTTCAGTGAATAATTTTGCTGCTACAAATGAAACAGCTGCAAGCTATAAATCAATTGTAGGTTAAGAAAAGCATTAATACCTTACAGGTCTGTTGAAAAAACAGCCAAACACTCCATCAGTGTGATATGATATGATATGAGCCCTTTATGGAGCTTTAGTGGTGCATATTACAGAACAAATTGTAATTACAAACGAATAGTCACACAGACAGTCATTTGGGCTTCGGGGTCCCTGAGTGCCTGAGCTCTATGTCCTGGGTTCTGGGGGGGTGTTGCCCACTCAGCGGGTTATGTAGTCAGCATCGTCCTCAGCAATTACTTTAGCGGGTACAATGTTATCATAATCAAAATGATGTTGTAATAAACCCAAATAATACTTTAATGGGCAATGCTGCTCTCTGCGGACAGAAGAACTCTCCTCTTTTCAGACATTGGGAATGAAGAGTGAACTGCCGTACGAGTCTTTGTCCTCCCCTTCGCCGTCACCCTTTTGGTCTTCCAGAAGTTTATCCAGGAGGTTTGGGGACTCCGCCTCTATGCCTGGATCTTCATCAAGAGACTGGCCTTGCGGCTCAGGGTCCAGATGGTGTTCTGAACTCTGAGGGAGGTCCAGTATCTGTGGGTGAGTATGATCTACTACACCCTGAGCCTCCAACTGAGGGATCATGGTGGTCAAAGACATGGACAAGGGCATGTGGACCAGAGGTGACCCGGGCAGGGCTGCAGAGCCAGGGGCAAACTGGACCCCTGGGTTTGGCATGGTGGATATGGTGGTGATGGGCTGGGCCCAGGGAAGGTAAGCCAACCCTGAGTCTTGGAGCTCCATTTGAGGGAGGGAGCCTGGTGCTGGGCCCACAGGTATGGTCTGAAACAACAACAAATGACAAAAGTGTTCATGTGGATCTCAAAGGAACTTCAGCTAGCAAAGGCTGCCGTCGCATATCGTGTTTAGACTGACGATATGAAGAGACTGAGCTTTTTGAACTGAGCCAACAATGCTTTAGGCCAGTGACCCGGTACTGGTCCGCACAGTGTTGATTACCAGGGAACACAGATAGATCTACGCACCCCACTGGTCCGTGTGACCAGTGTTTCACTGCTAGCTACTAGCTCTGCTAGCTACTGGTTCTACTAGCTACTAGCTCTGCTAGCTACTGGTTCTGCTAGCTACTAGCTCTGCTAGCTGCTGGCTCTGCTAGCTACTAGCTCTGCTAGCTACTGGTTCTGCTAGCTACTAGCTCTGCCAGCTACTAGCTCTGCTAGCTACTGGTTCTCCTAGCTACTAGCTCTGCTAGCCACTGGTTCTGCTAGCTACTAGCTCTGCTAGCTACTAGCTCTGCTAGCTACTGGTTCTGCTAGCTACTGGTTCTGCTAGCTACTGGCTCTGCTAGCTACTGGCTCTGCTAGCTACTAGCTCTGCTAGCTACTGGTCGATAGCCGGTTGTTTGTGAACAGAGACGTTAATCCAGGCTGATAACAGTGATCAATCACAGCCAATAGATCCATTATTACAGCCTCATCCAGCTAGCAGGAAGCTGGTAGGACCAGATATCTCATACATCCATGGCCACAGACTCGTTAACATTTTCCGTCCAAAATGGCGGCAGCGCTACTTCAGCATCATCTAGTTCTAGTTCTTTGGTAGAACTGAGTCTATCCAGTCTTCCAGTTCTTTACTTTAACTTAATAACAGGAATATGCAACATGTGCAAAACAGTTGCCTCTATTGTTGAGCGCACTATTTAAAGTTTCATCACGATGGAGAAGTGATGTTGCTGACCCCAGGATTCTTCCTCTTTCTGACGCCCCTAAAGGTTTAGTCAAGCACAGTCGCACAGCAGTTGATGAAGTACAGAGAATGGCCACATAGAGAGATGGTCAGGGTGAACGGTTGGGTCAGAAACCACCCAGGAGACTGGTGTTTGTGTCCGTGTGAAACCAGAGGTCAAAGTTAGTTAGTTATTCGTCATGTTACTTCTGGACTTAAGTTACAGCACTTCTGGTGTTATTTAAACCCAAACCACAATCTTTTCCTAAACCTATGTAGTTTTGTTGCCTACGCCTAACCAAGTTGATCTTTTCCAAAACCTAACTACTGTATGTACTTTTATTTTGAAAAGACTGACACACGCGTCATGTGTTGCTCGAGATTCATGGAAAGAGTGTCACAAAAAAGGGGAAATTTGTGTCTATGTCCACAGATTTTGTGACTATTTCACAAACTGCCGTTGGACTGTGTTGTTTAGTCGGTGCTTGTACAAAGTCTCCCCAGGTAAAACTTTAAGCACACTTTTCTTCACATGCCGAGTTTCTCCTACTCACCCCAAAGTTAGTGAGCAATGGTGTGCGGGTGTAGGTGAGCATGGTGTAGCTGGGACATAGCGTCTGCATGTACACATCGGCAGTGAGGGTGGGGGTCTGTGGGTAGGCCAGAGTCTGAGCTGAAGGGTCCGGCTGGTTGTAGTCAGATGAAGACCAGGGTGTTACAGCAGGCTGCAGGCCGGCGCCGGCGGCAGGTGGAGCAGCTCTCCATCCTGCGCACTGCTGCAGCCCTCCGTCACCGACCGCAGTCGACAGCTCGGCTGGGGAGCCGGCGGCAACATCAGAGCCAAACACACCTGATGTTTGGAAGAGAAGTTTGAGTTTGAGTCCTCGCGGACAGGCAGAGACACATGCTTTACTGACAGGAAGCAGTTAGTGCCAGCTGACTCCAGAAGCAGCTGTTAGGAACGAACATGTACCTTGTGTGTATGATGATGGGTTGTTGTGTGTGACCACATCCTGAAAAAAGAGCAGATAAAAAAGTGAGTTGAGCATGTCAGTATTTTGCAGTAGGACTGTGACCACGTGTTGCTGCTGTACAGCTAGTCCACACTGTAATGTGGACATGTACACATGCAGTATTTACACTTGTACCGACCAAGCAGGCGGCAGCAGCTGAGTGGGTCTGTGTGTCTTCCAGATACAAGACACAGTTTGAGTGTATTCACATACAGGTACTGTCTTCAAGAGTTCAGGAGCAAAATCATCTTTATTAATTGATCCATGTGTAATTAAAGCTGAATTTTGTGATTTTTTTTGGCATGATAAAATGTTAAAAAATGAGCTAAATTTATCTGTTTCTTTGCAAAAATCCAAATGCAAGAAAACAGCTTTTAGAAGCCAGGCTGTATAGATAAAACACAAGTTAAAGCTCTGAACTATTTATTGTAAATGTTTCTGTTTACTGCTATAATGTATTTGCTGTATCGCTGCATCAATATATATTTATGTTATGTCTTAATTACATATCTGTGATCCAACTTTATACAGTAGATTTCAACGAGGCAGAAAACAATGGATAAAGGTTTTCCACACAGCATAATTTCCTGGAAACCTCCAAACTGCAATTTAATAATTGGTCATATTGCGTGAATGGATGTAATAATGCCTGAGGGCACAACGGACACACCACAACAACTTGTTCAAAGAGAGAGAGGGTGGAGTCTGGCTGCACCCACAGATGGAGGCAGATTAGGACGATTAACAACTCTCAGAAAGTACAAAGATCTGACGAGTTGAGATTATTATATTTCTAAAAAAGATTAAAGGCTGAGGTTAAAAAAAAAAGCTGATGAACGCTGACATGCCTATATGCTCATATGAAAGTATTATTATCTCCACCAGGCGTAAGCCTGTGGGGAGATCATGCGCTCGGTTGTGTATGGGTTCATGCCTGTGTGCATCTGTCTGTCCGTCTGCAGCTAATCTCACCGACTGCTGCACCCATCAGCCTAATATTCTATATGCTCATTTATGACTGTATGCTCGAGGGCCTCTCAGGGTTGGGATTATTCACAATTTATGAAAAAAATATTTTGCACTGTCATTTTTGGAGGGTAGCATACACAGCTACAGTAGACTATCTGTCACCTGTCTGTCAATTGTTCATCACCAGAAATGTATAAAGTGTGTAAGACAAGCTGACAGAGGCAAAGGGGCCATATATTACCAAAATGAAGTTAGTTAATGAAATCGATCCTTATGAATTAGGAGGACTTTGACGGCTTGCCACCAATTACAAATATATTTCAGTGTTAGTGAACACCTGCCAGCAGTTTAAAATATGTAAATCGATGTCCAACTTACAGTTGGGTAGGCGTATGACATCACATTACACAGCCACCATCATCACCTCAGTCAGAGTCAACAGGTATCTCACCTGCGTTTCTTTGGACTGGTGCTGTCAGAATTAATGTGATAATAACGTGACGCCACTAATTTCTTTAATGTGTTAGCACAACTTGCAATTATAGGTTGTAATGGGCTCATTTTTAAAGCTGGAGTGGAGATACTGGTGTCACATGAAACTAGAATATATAAGGAATCCATTGCTACCGTCCAGGGGGCTAAATGTTGGTGAGCAAAAACTGACATCTCCAGAGGGGTCCGCTGACCTCTGACCTCCAGATGTGTGGATGTAAATGGGTTCTCTGGGTCCCCACCAGTCTCCCCTTTACAGACATGCCCACTTTCTGATAGTCCCAGTCAGTCTGGATCAAGTCCTAGTCAAGTCAGCACTCTGACACACTGTTATTGATCAGTGCTGTTATTGATTTACAATTATAAATATATGCTTACATTTGCATAAAGCAGCATATTTTCCCACTAACATGTTGATATTAAATACTACAATACTACAATACTACTACTACAACTATAATACATATCTCCCTACATTTTTAACAGATTAAAAATGTGTGATTAAACATTTTAATTGATTGACAGCCCTACTTTAGACACACTGATGGAGTGTTTGACAAATATTTGTCTCTCTCCGTTGATGACGTGTTTTTGCTAATTGAGGTCCCTGGTGGTCCACTGGAAGCGGCAGGACTCCACCTCTGTAAACCAAAAGTCATTGACTCTGCCTGGTCATCTCGTTCTATGCAGAACCATGTGTGGATACTCTGGAAAGATGTGTACAAGCATAGAAATGTGTTAGCTCTGTGTGGTTCCTGTCGGAGGGAAATGACCCAGAAGTGTCTCAGCCATCTTAAGAGCTGGTCACATTACCTCAGTCCTAAGGAAAGGTGCTTCACTGTTTCCTTTCTTATCTCCTTCAGCTTAGGATACACTGGAGCACTCTTTATGACAGGAAAGGAGATAATGCCGCCCCACAATTCCTTGCGGCCGCAACATTTAAAGTGACTCAGCAATCTGCTGTTCATGAAAACACATGATATGCTTATCTCACATGTTATTTTCATATGGTCATATATTATTTGGGATGCATGTTGATAAATATGAGTGAACAGTGACAACCATTTCATTTTAGCTTTTTTAAATTATTTATTTCCAACATACCAATGTTAAAAACTAAACAAGAATAACACATATACTGTATAAAGAACAGTACACATCTAGTAAACTGTCAATAAACAAATAATCAACATCAATAAATTTTACGTCAGAAAAGGAGTAGGAAGTCGTACAGCCTACGTCTTCTCCATCACGGGAACAATTGACTCAATATTTATCACATATTGATTTTTCACTTAAATTACAACCCTGGTAATGAAGTAATACTTCACACCAGTTGTCCACATTAGGTCAGAAAGTCCTTTATTATACGCTGATGTATTGTCCCAGCAGCAGAAGGACCTGCGGTATCTCTCTTTAACACACTGCAACCAAAGCAGCCTGTCACTGAAAGAACTGGTTAAAAATCACACGGGGCAAATGTCTGCCTTTTGTAGTCCATCTCTGGAACTTTGTAGTTTCACTGTGACAGACGTGCGTCACCTACATGAGCCAATGACAGTGCAGTCAGAATCCCATGAAGATTCAGGAGTCAATGTTTTGGTATCATTGGGCAAAAATCCCATAATAACCTCTCAGCATGTTGTAATTCAGGTGTTCAAAACCAGACTTCTGCTCCTCCTCATGGTCTGTTTTCAGGATTTAAAGACTTTGGCCAATCACAAGTCATTTCAGAAAGAGAGCGTTCCTACGGGCTGCGCTCCGGCCGGAGGGCAGTGCTTAGCATTTCCTCAACAGATCTCAAAACAGTTTGTTGTCATGACAACAAACACAAAACTCCCCACGTCACTTTTACTTTAAGTGCCAGGGGTCAAAGCACTTGAAAAATGAATCTGAAAGTAAACAAACTCTTCATGTTAGCTCCTTGAAAAAGGACAGTGGGTTACTGAGGGTATGTTCACTTTTAATAACATCAGTAATACTGTTCGTGGTTATTTATGTGCTGACTGAGTTTAACTGTAAACTGAATGTACTTCAACAAAGCATTAGGGCAAATACAAGGATCTCAAACCAAAGCTCTGTGGCTAAACGATAATCCTCTGTACAATATGTCAGCCTGCGTTGACATCAGGCTCAACAAAGCTGCAGTAAAGGACCCACCCACTGATGGTTACGATAGATCCTTTAAAACTCTGACGGCCCGCGAGGCGAGCCGCTACTCCACCTGACAGAGGCTGCTGCAGGCGAAGGAACATTAAATACTGCTATGAAGTTAAACAAAGTTTTGGTGAGGAAAAACTGTCCTGTCCATCTCCAAAGGGGTCCGTTGACCTCTGACCTCCAGATGTGTGGATGTAAATGGGTTCTCTGGGTCCCCACCAGTCTCCCCTTTACAGACATGCCCACTTTCTGATAGTCCCAGTCAGTCTGGATCAAGTCCTAGTCAAGTCAGCACTCTGACACACTGACAGCTGTTGTTGCCTGTTGGGCTGCAGTTTGTCATGTTCTGATTGGAGCAGATTATTGATGCTAAAGTCAGAACCTGGGAGGGTTTCTGGACAATATCTGCCATTGATTAGTGTTGTTATTGATTTACATTTGCATAAAGCAGCATATTTGTCCACTCCTGTGTTGATAGGAGAATTAAATACTAGACAACACATCATATGTTTTTTTTATTCTGAGCAAAACCTTAAGTGCAAAAACAACAAGCTGCATCACTCCGAGGCTGTTAGACAACCAGCAGATCCTGCTGGAAGTCGCTGAGCCCTGGCAAGAAATAGCACCTGCCTCTAAAACCATGGTAAACCACTTTTATACTTTGGTTTTTGGACATTTTTACGTGTTTTTTTCACATTTGTCTTACCTACACATCATCTAGCTTTTGACAAGAAAATAATGTTCTCATAATTTCAAACTATTTGGGAACGCAGTACTCCAGTGATTAACAGCATGGGACTAAACATGGCGCCCCACGGATCCTCCTTAAAGGTCAAGAGAACACAAGAAAAATGATGTTCCCAGAAACAGGAGTTAACCGAGCTGAAAGAAGCTGAGACTGAAAATATGAGTTTCAAAATTTATTTTCATGTTCCACGAAAATACAACCCATCAGAAGATAACACACAGCTACACTCAGGATGTCATGTTGGTTCTCTCTTATCAAAGGGTGCGTGTGAGGGGAGTTTGTACATGTGTGCATGTGTGTGTGCATGTGTGTGTGCATGTGCTGCAGTGTGTGTGTCTCCTCCTGGTCTGGTAGATGTAATAAATAGCCAGTGGGAGGGCTCTTTGGCAAGGCTGCAAGTAATTTTGCATAGGGCTGTGTGCCCAGCCCTGGAGCCATGCAGGGAATGGCTGTAACTGTCATGGAAAAACACCTGGATTATATAAGGACAACCCCCTCCCCCTCGCCCTGGGATTGGCCCTGGGTCCTGATTGACACCCGAAAGGCCCCACAGGGGCTCTTTCTTTCAGCTCTTCAAAACGCCATCTATAATTTGTTCAATAATGTTTCAGTTGGAAAAAATGACTCCCCACAGAACAATCTACATCTGTTGTGCTGCAGCATCTGCTCGATAAGGTCCACCTCTACGAGCAGCACTATGCTTCCGGATGTTTGGCCCATGCACATTTCTTTTGAGCCCTGCAGGGGCCCGCCTGCTGCAGAAAGCATGAAGGCCATTGACTCCATTCATCTACATGGCAGTTCTGATGAGTAAACAATGTCAGCCTGGAGACTAATGGTCACAATGCAATAAAGGAAATGCAACAAGTTATTCTGACAGGATTCGGTACATGAAAGAGGAAACTGGCGAATAATGTGTTTGTCATGGAAACTATTATAAAACGTTCATGAACTTAACAAAACTTGTGGGAAATTTTGTTTAAAGTATATCAGTATGTAAATGTATGGTGAAGACTTTGTAGTGTAATAACCTTTCAGCATATTGTAAATCAAGTGTTCTGAGAGAAAACTGGACTTCTGCTCCTCCTCATGTTTCTGTTTTCAGGCTTCAGAAACTCTAGCGCATGACGGGAGACTCTGGCCAATCACGGGTCATTTCAAAGAGAGTGTTTCTATTGGCCATGCTCCAGCTGGTGGGCGGTGCTTGGCATTTCCTCAAATGATCTCAACATGGCTGTTGGGTCACAAACTTTGTCATTTGACAGCGAAACAGTAACTACATGATGTTTCTGAGAACATCTGAGGAGAGAGATAGTCATCACAGTAACAGAATATTGATCCATATCTGATGATATCGCTGCCTAGTTTGACCGTTTTATCGGTGAGTGATTGACAGCTCAGCTCTCATAGATGGCAGCTGGACGGCAGACTCCAGATCAGCTCTGATGACTTTAGGAGCACCAGAGGACACTTGAGACACAAGATTTTTTCTCACCTTACCTGTCCAATGCAGTACTGTCAGGATATAGTGATCATCACATTTCTGTAAATGTACATACTCATTTTAAATGTCAAAACTGAGTAAAAATGTTGTCACTGATAAAAAGCATGGTGCATGTCATTGTCATGTGTCATGGTGTCCTCACCTCTGTAGGGGGCGCTGTCTTGGTGCAGTGCAGCTCCAGGCTTCTCTTCCTCCTCAGCAGCTCTTTGACCGGGTCTCGGACTCGGACACCTTGGTATGGTCTGGACCTGGCCAGTGCTGATGGTGCTGCTAGAGACACCAGAAACAGAAAGAAATCTAATTTAACTTGACTTCATGCTCATTAAAAGACACATGGGCCCCTTACGTGAAGTAAGGTAATAGATATAAGCCTATTACTATATGAGCTGCATACTTTTATCATCACAATAAGAAAAAGAGCCATGGAAACATTCTCTCATCTGTGTGTTTATCAACAGACTGTGAGAAATGATGGATCCTTTTTGTCATATGATGCTGTGATTTACGGTGTTGCAAAGGTCTCATGAAAGGTATGAAAGTCATTGCATGCATAAATTAAGAGATGAAGAAATGCAAGATTAGAGCAAATATGACTGAATAAAGATTTCAGAGGCAGGAGGAAAACAACCAATCAGATCACTCGCAAACTCCGATTAGTGACCCGGCAGCCATGTTGAGATCAGTTGAGGAAAAACCAAGCTCCGCCCACCAGCCGGAGCAAACTTTCTCATTTTACAGCTGAACAGTAACTACAAGATGTTTCTGACAACATTTGAGGAGAAACAGGCATTACAGTAACAATATTAATTCATATTTAATCGGCACTGCCTAGTTTTACGGTTTGATTGCAGTGATTGACAGCTGCCTCTGTTGAATGAACAGCCAATGGGAACGCTCTCTCTTTCTCTCTGACCTGTGATTGGCCAGGTCTCCTGTCATGGTCTAGATTTTCTAAATCCTGAAAACAGAGTGATGAGGAGGAGCCGAAGTCTAGTTTCTCTCAGAACACTTGAATTACAACATGCTGAAAGCTTGTTATGGACTTTTTGCCCAATGATGCCAAAAACATTCTCCCTGCGTTAACCGCAATCAAGAAATCATTGTGATTGTGAAGATACGACGGCCACACTACGAATTACTACTGAACTATTCTGTCCCCAACAGCTAAAAAAATATCATGAATAATTTCTTGACTTGGGCTGCACGGTGGTGGTTAGCGCCACAGCAAGAGGGTCGCAGGTTCGATTCCAGCTTGGGACTCTTCTGTGTGGAGTTTCCATGTTCTCCCCGTGTCAGCGTGGGTTTTCTCCGGGTACTCCGGCTTCCTCCCACAGTCCAAAGCCATGCTGTTTAGGTTAACTGATGACTCTAAATGTCCCGTAGGTGTGGATGTGAGTGTGAATGGTTGTCTGTCTCTATGTTGTCTGTCTCTATGTTGTCTGTCTCTATGTGTCCTGTGATGGACTGAAGACCTGTCCAGGGTGAACCCGCCTTCACCCAATGCCAGCTGGGATCGGCTCCAAACCCCCGCGACCCCTAACGGGATAAGAGGTTGATGGATGGATGGATGGATGGATTTCTTGACTTCAATCTCAATATGGTCACATCACCACACAGGTTGCAACCAAGCCATAATCATCCATAAGTCAAATTATTATATGCAACTGTGATACTTCTCAATGACTTTTCTTGCAAAGAATCATGATATGAAAGCTTATAACAACTCTGCATGTGTCATAATGTTTAAGTGATGTGTCATAGATACAGGTTTCATTTCAGCATTGGCAGAAAATATAATTCATTGTCTCACATTATTGTCTCACATCTGCTTTAACAAAATGTCTCAGCAGTATTGATTTGGTTGCAGTTTAATATCCATGGTTGCACCAGCTTCGGTTGCTGTTGATTTCTGAACCAGTGCATTCATTACAGAACAGTGCAGTGGTTAGGACTGTCACTTCACAGCAGAGAGTCACAGGTTCAAACCCTGTGTGGAGTCTGCATGTTCTCTCTGTTAGTGGGGGTTTTCTCCAGGTTCTCCGGTTTCCTCCCACAGTCCAAAGACATGCAGGTTAACTGATGATGCTAAACTGCCCGTAGGTGTGAATGGTGTCTGTCTCTATGTGTCCTGTGATGGATTGGAGACCTGTCCACCCCGGAGTCCAGGGTGAACCCGCCTTCACCCTGTCAGTGTCAAAGTTTTGAATTGAGGCGATTTTGGAGTTCATTGTTTTTTCCAGGAAAGCACCATCGTAAAGATTTTTGCACTAATTTCAGTGTCATCTGGAGCCACCCTGACAGCAGCCTCAAGCGGTATAGTAGTAGGTTCGACCCAGTAGGTCGAAATGTTTACAACCCATGACTCCCTGCAAGTAGAAGCATGAGCAGAAATGTAATCTAACAGAAAGGGCCTCTTCTGAATAAACTCAAAGCAACAGTACAATGCACGTGACGCTGCAGCTAATGCCATCAGTCAGCCTGAGGCGACAAAGTCATTGAGAGTGGTGGCATTTCCCCTGCTGAGCTCTCTGTACATGAAGAATGAACTGAGATTAATTTGTTGTCCAGCCAAATTAATTTTAGGCAGAATATCTGAAATTTCTTCTTTTTTTACACGAGGTTGAGAAAATATGTGGAGCTCAAACTTGACCTTGGACTCTAATTTGTAAATGAATCTTTGCACTTCTGCAAAAGGGGGCCTGCCAAGGCAAAGGGCATTATCTTCCATTTGATCGCTCACTTAGTTGCTGATCATTATATAAATCAGTATATATGATAACATCTACATAAAATATAGTGCTCATGGCACTATTAGGCTGAATATAATACAAGCATTAATATAATATAATTTTAATGAGATAGGGCTGTCAATCAATTAAAATATTTAATCAAGATTAATTGCATGATTGTCAATTAGTAATTACAATTAATCACAAATTAATTGCGCATTTTATCTGTTCAAAATATACCTTAAATTTGTAAAGTATTTAATACTCTTATCAACCTGGGAGTGGGCAAATATGCTGCTTTATGCAAATGTATGTATATATTGATTACTGAAAATCACAGACAAGACAATGAAAACCCTCAAAGGTACTTTAGCATAAAAAATATGGTTACATCATAACATGAGAAACAACAGCTGTCAGTGTGTCAGAGTGCTGACTCGACTAGGACTTGATCCAGACTGACTGGGACTATCAGAAAGTGGGCATGTCTGTAAAGGGGAGACTGGTGGGGACCCAGAGAACCCATTTACATCCACACATCTGGAGGTCAGAGGTCAACGGACCCCTTTGGAGATGGACATGATAGTTTTTCCTCGCCAAACGTTTGGAGTATTATTTTGCTTCCTTGACATTAAGCTAGCACGGCATGGTCGGCACCAGTGGGATGGATGATATCTAGATCTAGTGATGTGAGCCAGTATCTTTATGCTAGCTTTAAAACTGAGCCTTAAAGAAATTAGTGGCACTATTATTATTATTATTAGTAGTAGTAGTAGTAGTAGTAGTAGTAATAATAATAATAATAATAATAATAATAATAATAATAATAGGGCCACTAATTTCTGAATGTCTGTACAAAATTTCATGACCATGTAATAGTTGGACCAACGGACCAGTTGTCTTCCAGCCTGGCGCTGCTGCTCATAGAGCCAAGCTGCTAGCATGGTTAGAAATGCATAGTGTGAATAGGATGCATCATGAGTCTCGTAGCCTGCAGGCACAGACGATTACAGCCACCTCGGTGAACAAATGGATGTGTTATGAACTCTGTGATACAACGGCAATGATTAGGATAAATTGCAAACTCAGTTCTTTGTCAATGATTTAGTAGTATTTAGTGATACTAGTTTGCAATTTTGACATATTAGGTCTAAATTATCTTGATTTCAACATTAACCTGTCATCTGAGTCAATTAAAGGAAGGATAAAAGAGTCTGCACATGTCTTGCTAAAGGGCTATTAGACTATAATTGCAGAGACTAAGCAGCTGGTAGACGTCTCGTACAATGTTGAAATGAAAATTACACTGTCCTGATGCCACACACGAACTCACATCAATCTTAAGGTGACAGATTGTATCATAATAAAGGGTCAAATGTTCAGTGGTTTGACAGTGCTCCGCTAACCAGCCAGAGACCCTCTGGCATTTTAGTTTCTGCTGCAAAGCTGCACTCGATCTTAATGAAACATTAACTCTTGTCCTGTTAGCGCAAATCACAAATTCAACCAATAGCAAATATCAAGTTAACATGAAGGAAAACTGTCCACAGAAAAAATGACTGAGGGCTTTTACTTTGAAGTGAAACAGGAAGTGATTTAAAGATATATTTTTTTCTTTCTTCATGTCTGTGACCTATTCTATAGATATAGACATTGACACGGTTGTCGTGTAGCTGATATGAGGAACATTTTCATGGTCGGTAGCTCGTGGTGAACGGCAGCGGTGCAGCGTTGTCTCCCGTTAGCGTGGACGCTGAATAAAAATCAGGGGCGCTGCAGCCGCCACACTTTGTATAGGAAATATGGTGGTTTCACACATTTGTATTTGTGTGTTTCATGTGACTGGTGGCACATTTTATATGGGTAGACGGAGCAATTGTGTTACCAACATAAATCATTTCCAGTCAAACAAAGAAACACAGTCTCACAGCAGTCATAAGCTATTTAATCTCTTGTTTGTACATAGACACAGATCACGTGCAATTTCTGCTCCATGTTAAATAAAACCACTTTGTCTCAGGAGCAGGCTGACTTGGTTCGGCTTCGTCAACAAACCGACCTCCTGGGGAAGTCCTGTGTTTTTAGTCACTCACCCTGACCCTCTCTCTGTGTGGCCCATTCTTTATACTTCCCAGTTCACAGTTACGTGGATTACGTACAAATTGATTTTGTGCTGACCATCACGTGGCTGATAACATGCATGAATTTACTACCAAATACACAAATTTAGATTTTTTTTGTTTGTTTTGATATTTTAACATTAACAAGCACAAGAACACCTGCTGTATAAAGATGAACTCTCTTGGCTGTAATAAGCCACCACAGTAGTAGTAGTATACAGTAGTAGTATACAGTTGTAGTATACAGTAGTTTTATTACAATCAGCTCATGAACTGAATCTGGAGGAGCTCTGCTCATGGAGGAGGGTGACCTCTGGTCCAGACTGCTGCTGTCTCTGCCATCTACTTATCCTCTGCTGTTAGGCGGAGGATGTCCTGCCGGTATATGGTCCAGATTCCCATCTGCAGCTAATTCATTTGCCTGTACGGGTCAGACGGGCTAAGTGGCCCTCTCCAGACAGACACAGTGGTGAGATAATGTACCATGTCCAGACAAGTCCATGAAGCCTAACAGAAACAGGGACTGGAAACACAATTGACAGTTCACTAAGCCCCACCCCTCTTGGTCGTTGCTGCTTTCTGTTCATGCTTAGCACATTTTACAGTAACGGTGGCAGATTTATCGCTGACAGCTCTCTGCACCTTACAGACCAATGGCTCCTTGATGTCAGAGGCAGAGCAGCCAAGTTAGTCTGCTGAAAGGACGACTGTGGACAGCAGATTTTAGCAACGGTAGCTAGCTTGATAATTAAACTAACATTAGCTCCATGTCTTGGAAATGAATATGCAATTAATGGCTACATATGTGATATGATGGTAAATGACCAGCTGCTCCCAGGCAGCCTAGAAAGTCAGTATCCCGTCAGCGGAAACTAAAAGATATGTTCCATGTTTTTGAAAAACTATTCAGTGCAAATGGAGACAAATATTACAGGTTAGACAAACAGAGTAGTTATGAAAACAGATAAACAATGAAGAATAGAAGAATTAATATCGCAGTGTAGAGCTACTTCGTCCAAGTAAACTCTGAAAAATTAAGTCTGGAAATTTGTGTTTGGTGCATTATTTCTCTGTTGTTACAAAGCTAATTACTTGATAATTATTAATTATTAATAATTATCTGAATCTGGCTTGGGACTCTCCTGTGTGGAGTTTGCATGTTCTCCCCGTGTAAGGGTAGGTTTTCTCCGGGTACTCCGGTTTCCTCCCACAGTCCAAAGACATGCTGTTTAGGTTAACTGATGACTCTAAATGTCCCGTAGGTGTGGATGTGAGCATGAATGGTTGTCTGTCTCTATGTTGTCGTCTCTATGTGTCCTGTGATGGACTGGAGACCCGTCCAGGGTGAACCCGCCTTCACCCAA
>CAMQGK010000062.1:797500-897500 GCA_947000775.1 Pterois miles | reverse complement strand
GAAGAAGAAGAAGAAGAGAAGAAGAAGAAGAGAAGAAGAAGAAGAAGAAGAAGAAGAAGAAGAAGATAGATAGACAGATAGATAGATAGATAGATAGATAGATAGACAGAGGGCAGACAGACAGACAGACAGACAGACAGATAGATAGATAGATAGAAAGATAGAAGAAGAAGATAGATAGATAGACAGACAGACGGACGGACAGAAGATAGATAGATAGATAGATAGACAGACAGACAGACGGACGGACGGACGGACAGACGGACGGGGCGGACGGACAGGCGGGCACAGACAGGCAGGCAGGCAGACAGGGAGAGAGAGAGACAGAAGAAGACAGAAGACAGATAGATAAGACAGCAGCAGCAGAAGATAGATAGAAAAAAGGCAGGCAGGCAGACAGACAGACAGATAGATAGAAGCAGACAGACAGACAGACAGACAGACAGAAGACAGAAGATAGATAGACAGACAGACAGACAGAAGAAGATAGAGACAGACGCCGTATCGGACACTGCAGCCTGTTGCAGCGATGCGTCAACGTGGGCGCCATGTTGGACCGGGCAAGACCGGCCCACTATACTAGTGAACGGGGGAGCTGCTGTTATTCTGGATGAAGAGCACTTAACATGTACATTTAACTACAGATTTTAATGAGTCGTTATTATATTCAAGAGTTTATGATCTACGTGGAGTAGAAAAATAAGGTTTTGTCTCTATTTACTTACAATCGCTGCTAGAAGCTCAGAAGACAAGTGTGTATTGTAGCTTATTTATTATTATACTTATGTGACAGAAGATAATTCATATCATAAGGAATGTAAAATTTCATGTTTGTCAAGTATGGCTCTTTCTTATTTTCCTTGGGTAAGGTTCATACGTATTGTTTTTAATACATATCATACATGTCATGTTTGAAACACAACGTTATGTTAGATATGAGCATCAATAAGCTAACATTAACTTATATTGATTAGCTAACCATATGAAAGCTAGCTCTTATCTGATGTTAAACATTTTTGAAAGGATGGAACGTTAACGCTTAAAGGAAAATGTGATATGACAGCACTAGTTTATAATAATTACCTAATAATTGATTAAATCTCACCATATTGACGGACAGACCAGTGATCCAGGCAACGGAAGCAGTGACATTAACGTAGTTTTCCACCAAATAAAATCATAATGTTCACTTAACGTTAGTCGTCGTAGATCATAAATCCTCAAATACGAAATGACTGATTGAAATCATTTGAGAAATGTAGAGGTTATAGTGCTTTTAACCAGAAAAACAGCAGCTCCCCTGCTCTCTTGTAGAGGGTTACCGGCCAGCCTTGCCCGGTCCAGTATGGCGCCCACGCTGACGTCTATCCAGTACGTCAGTGGAGGTCTCCAACAAACACAAGGCTTTCATGAGGGAGACCACTTTTCACATCTCATACATCACCAGCTGTTCATTCATGTCCCATTTGCAATGTTCATACAGACATAGTAGTTTTAAGTCCAGCCTAAGCAACCGTTTGTTCACTTCACAAAATTGAGCATGTTAATTGTGAAAGAAAAGTGGGTCCGAGGGGTCTGACAGAGCACCAGTTAATGACGAGTTGGGCTGAGACCATGTTGGTGCTGACAGGTTTCCCCTCCCTGCCCTCCTCCAAACAGCGGTCGCTATCAGGTCTGCCTCGTTCTGGTACCAGACGCCTTCACTGCAGCAAGAATCGAACTAAAACTATATTTATTATCATATACTAAATCTGACCATGTCACACCAGTTTTAGCTTCATTACACTGGCTCCCGATCCGTGTCAGATCAGACCTTAAAGTGCTTCTGATGGCCTATAAAACTGTAAATGGCCTCGCTCCTTCCTACTTGTCCGGTCTAGTTAAACCTTCTCCAATCAGGACTCTCCTCTCTCAGAAAGCAGGACCTGTCTGTCCCCACAGTGAAGAAGACGTCAGCCGGCCGAAGGGCCTCCTCTTATCGAGCCCCGTTCCTCTGGAATAACCTCCCTGTAGACATCAGACAGTCGGACTCTGTGGAGGTCTTTACATCCAAACTCAAAAACCATCTTTCTGACTGACTCTCAGTGAGCCAGTGGGTCGGTCTCAGTCCCAGTGTTTAACTTTAGGCTACTAGTCCTCCTGACGAGAATATTATTAATTTTAGGCTACTGCCTCTCAACACGCCTCTGTTGTTGAAACACTACTGTGTGACTGTCTCTCCATGTGATCCCTCCTCTGTTAATCTTCCAGTTTTTCGTTTTTTGAACACTCAACGCAGAATGCTTCACAACCATCTGCAGCAGTCCAGTACATTTGCTCATGTGTTGCACCAAAAGTGATACTGCTGCTAGAAATGAGGCTTGTTCGGGAAGCATGTCATTCATATTCACTATATGAAATGAATCTTGAATTCACCAGTGGACTGGAGCCAGTATGGGATTGTATGAGCCCCACAGCCGGATCTGTCTGGCTGCCATTATCTGGCAGTGGTATTTTAAAAACAAGAGTATGCCGACGCTGGCCTGTTTAGGCATGTGCATAGAGAATTAGTCCAGCTTAGAGGATGTACCGTATAATCAGATCTTGATAAGAGACATCAGACTTTAATTCATACCTCAGCTGGAAAAGTAGAGGTGAGTCAACATATTTTTCAGGTTCATGTGCTGGTCAAACATCACAACCAAGTGTAGCCTACAGCATGATCCAACATGTCAAAACTGGATCTTTCTACTGCCCTCTGATTGGCTGACCAGAGAAAAGTTTAGGCTTTAGGTTCAGGTTAGCTTATGGCTTGGCGTAGCAGAAAGAACTAGTTAAGGTCAGCTTAAGGATTACAAAAGATCAGGCCGTTTGCACACGAAAAAGCATATACATGCCAAGATAACGTGCGAGGTTTTATCATTCAATAAGTATGCCTTTCTTTATTTGCCTTTGTCTTTTGTACGCTATGCATCCTGTACTGACTGCAACGGAAATGCTTCTGTGTAAAAATGCTACGGTACAAGTTAGTGATCACAAATGACTACAGGCCAGTCGCTCTGACGTCACACGTCATGAAGATCCTGGAGAGACTGGTCCTGCAGCACCTCAGGCCCCTGCTGAGTGACTCCCTGGACCCCCTTCAGTTTGCAGGCAAACATCCATCATCTACATGCTCCACAGAGCCTCCACACACCTGGAGAAGCAGAGCACAGTGAGAATCATGTTCTTCCACTTCTCCAGTCATTCAATACAGTCCAACCACACCGGCTAGCTGAGAAGCTCTCAGCTATGCAGGTGGACCAGGACCTGGTGGACTGGATTAGGGACTACCTCACCAGCAGACCACAGTATGTCAGACTGCAGGGCAGCCTGTCTGACGTGCTGGTGAGCAACACCGGTGCTCCCCAGGGAACTGTGCCGTCACCGTTCCTGTTCACCATCTACACCTCCGACTTCTGCTTCAACTCCCAACATGCCTCCTGCAGGAGTTCTCCGAGGACTCCTCCATCGTCGGCTGCATCACAGATGACAACGAGGAGGAGTACAGGACCCTGGTGGAGAACTTCAGGAGGTGGTGCGACATCAACCACCTCCAGCTCAATATTGGTAAGACCAAAGAGCTGGTGGTGGATTTCTGGAGGAGGAGGAAGAGCTCCCCTACTCCCATCACCATCCGTGGGGAGGAGGTGGAGGTGGTGGACAACTACAAGTTCCTGGGAGTTCACTTAAACAATAAACTGGACTGGTCCAACAACTCCGAGGCCTCTACAGGAAGGGAGTAGTAGTAGTAGTAGTAGTAGTAGAAACTGGACTGGTCCAACAACTCCGAGGCCTCTACAGGAAGGGAGTAGTAGTAGTAGTAGTAGTAGTAGTAAACTGGACTGGTCCAACAACTCCGAGGCCTCTACAGGAAGGGAGTAGTAGTAGTAGTAGTAGTAGTAGTAGTAGTAGTAGTAAACTGGACTGGTCCAACAACTCCGAGGCCTCTACAGGAAGGGAGTAGTAGTAGTAGTAGTAGTAGTAGCTAAACTGGACTGGTCCAACAACCCCGAGGCCTCTACAGGAAGGGAGTAGTAGTAGTAGTAGTAGTAGTAGTAAACTGGACTGGTCCAACAACTCCGAGGCCTCTACAGGAAGGGAGTAGTAGTAGTAGTAGTAGTAGTAAACTGGACTGGTCCAACAACTCAGAGGCCTCTACAGGAAGGGAGTAGTAGTAGTAGTAGTAGTAGTAGTAGTAAACTGGACTGGTCCAACAACTCCGAGGCCTCTACAGGAAGGGGTAGTAGTAGTAGTAGTAGTAGTAGTAGTAGTAGTAGTAAACTGGACTGGTCCAACAACTCCGAGGCCTCTACAGGAAGGGGTAGTAGTAGTAGTAGTAGTAGTAGTAAACTGGACTGGTCCAACAACTCCGAGGCCTCTACAGGAAGGGACAGAGCAAACTATTCTTCCTGAGAAGGCTGAGGACCTTCAACGTGTTCAACAGGCTACTCCAGATGTTTTACCAGTCTGTAGTAGCAGTAGTAGTAGTAGTAGTAGTAGTAGTAGTAGTAGTATGTTGGGGGGTCATCAGCACCAGAGATGCCACCAAACTGAACCAACTGGTGAGGAGGGCTGGGTCTGTGGTTGGATGTGAGCTGGACAGTCTGGAGGTGGTGGCAGAGGGGAGGACCAGGAGGAGAACCCCTCCCACCCCCTCTATGACCAACTGGTCCAGATGAGGAGTCCATTCAGCCAGAGACAGATCCCCCCTCGGCCCACTACAAACCGCCTGGGTCAGTCCTTTCTGTTGGTGGCCATCAGGCTCCATAACCAAGGTCTGAACCAGAACCAAGGTCTGACCCAGAACCAGAACCAATGTCTGACCCAGAACCAAGGTCTAACCCAGAACCAGAACCAAGGTCTGAACCAGAACCAAGGTCTGACCCAGAACCAGAACCAAGGTCCCAGAACCAGAACCAAGGTGTGAACCAGAACCAAGGTGTGAACCAGAACCAAGGTCTGACCCCCATGTGACTCTGATCATCTGCTCCGTATTTATTCCTGGATCTAAATGTATAGAATTACATATAATTATATAATTACATATATATACATGCTCTGCATATACAACACTCACCACCTGCTGCACTTTACTGATTACTGTTTTACTGATTTATTTTATTGTCAGTTTCCTTCGTTGATCCTTCTCTTTACTTTTACTAGACTGTATTCATCTGTACTGTTGTTGCTGCTGCTATGACCCCCAATTTCCCTCCGGGGATTAATAAAGGTTCATCTTATCTTATCTTACCTTATCTTATCAAGAAAGTTGAGCAGATGGCTGGTTGGGGTTAGGGATCAGGTTCAGGTTTAGGTAAGGGGGACACACGTCAACAGACAGACTTTGACACAACACCAGCTCCCACTCCAATGGTTGTAACACTCATGATAATGTTTGATAATCCGACCATTTGACAACACTACAGTAGCAGGCTGGTTAGTTGTAGTCGCCTCCTTCCAGCCGGTCATGCTGGGTGTAGGCTGTGATGTAGATAGGAAGGACTCTGCTCGGCTGTAAACAGTCACATATCCAGAGTGCAGGCTGGTACAACACAGGCTGCAAGGAGGTCAAACACACATACGCAGTCTTTTGTTCAAGCTCTTCAACTTTATTGACACTGCATTCATAGACAAAATAGTGTTTCTGCTATGGTACAAACAGAGGTAGTTGAGAAGAGGAGGCAGTTAAAACAACAAATGTACACAGTATAAATGATGTTGACTGAACAATATGCCCTCTCCACAGGCCATTCAGGCTAAATGAGACTTGTTGGCACCATAATGTCAAATACTGAGCATAGACGGTACAAGCTGCCAGGCTTCTTGCCATGTGTTTGTGGTAATTGTGTTAATGTTTCAAAATGACTGTGGTTACATAAATCTACACACAGCAATGGCAAAAGCTTTAAATCTTAAATTAAACACCCTGTAATTATTAAATCTTTCCATTGTGTTCTGTCTCGGGCTGGAACGGGATGTAAAGAGGAAAGCCATCAATTGCCAAAAGATTTAAATATCTATAAATTATTCTGGTTGGTCTGGTAGAATAAAATCACAATCCTCTCAGTTATTTGAGTATGTCCTCAATTTGAGAGATAACCAACCCTTTGTTAATGTTTTCTGAGACAGTCAGTACAACTGAAGTAGAATAAAAAAGCCTTTCATTCACTATAAAACTGGCACATCACTGCCATTCCCTCTGAACTTGTTTCTGTAATTTACTGTATTGAAAGCTGTCTCAGCAGGTGCAAATTAAACATTAAAAGCTGGAGCAGAGTGCTGAGAAAGACGGTGGTTGTGATACAGCAGGCGGTTGTGATTGTGGTTAACTTCCTCTTTTTGAGGCTTGTGAGACGGGCAGCTTTAGCTAAAGCCAACGCTTTTACTTTATCAAACATCATTAATTTAACTTCAGAGATACTGACTTTAGATTTGTAGTGCATGTTCATGGAGGCCCTGACAGGCAAGCAGGAAGATTTTGTTTTGTTTCAGATGATCCATTTTCTAAATGATGATGTAAATTATTTTCTCCCCTGTATTTATGATTTATAATAAATGGAGGCCCTGTTTTAAATCATACACACAGAAGAGAAGATGACTTATTTCAGACTTAGATAATGCATTACCAAAAAACTGTTCTCTCTTGTCTCTGTACATATTTAATAGTCAGTATGAGAAATATATTTGGGGTCAACCTGAATGAGATATGGACGACTGATAGCTGACATTTTTTGACTAACTGTATGTCGAAAGCAGATACGTTCAGACCATCATCATGTTATATTCTGCTCAAACAAAGACAGGTTGTTGCTGAAGCTTTAAGTGGTGTTGCAGATGGTTTCTGTTTTTCAGGTCAGTGACATGTGACTTCTGTAGGTCAAATCTCTTTTCTCAAAGAAAATAGAAACTGATTTCAGTTCGTTGTGTTGTTTTCCTGTTTCTGAGCAAATACAGTTGGTTTTACTCAAGACAAGAAAGGACTGCCATCACCATCATCAAATCAGCAGAGTAACCAGCTTCTTTTAATGTTGCTGTGCCTGAAACTGGCCTGGCTGGTGTGTTGTGTGCTGCAGGAGGGAAACACCTGCGTATGCTTCAGGGTTCACTGACCAGCAGCGCACAGAAACCACAGGCAGAAACTCAGACATGTCTGCATGTTCCAGTGGCTAAAACAATGATTACCTTTCCTTTTTCTTATCTAGATGTCTTTCATTTTGCAGGAATTAAAAAGATAGTAGATGACACCTCCTGTCAGTGACAAACCGTTGAAACTACATGTCTGAGTTAACATCCACACTGTCAGTGACGATGAGAAAGTAAGCAGCTGCCATTACAGGCAAAAAAGTATTTCATGTTTGGTGGAATTTGCTACGTGTTTAAATCATAAAGGATCATTGTGAGCGCCTTCAATTTATTTTCAACTTTTAAGTTACTAAGCAAAGTAAGATGCAGAGAGAGGAAAAAGCCCAGACTTCGTCTTCACACCAGGTTTCATGACAGGTCCGTCACCTCCATTAGCCCACTGGGCCTTTGGGTGCTGTAGGATTGTGAACGTGTGCGACGAGTGATGCAAAGTGTGGTGTAATGTAGATAGTTGATGCAAAGGTGAGGTATGAGGAATTAACTCAGACACATTGGTGTTCAGATAAGTGTGGTCAGGATTTGTTTCAGATAACTGGCCTCAACGAGGATGTGAAAAGTGAAATTTAAGAAAAAATAAATAAATAAACGAGGAAAAGCTGTGAGACAAATATGGAGCCATCTGTCCATGAAGGCAACAGTTATTTCTCAGTGTGAGCCTCATTTGTCAGTTTAGCCTGTGGGCTGCAGGGTTTCAGCACTGATAGTATCACCGCTGTTTTCAGCAGCTCCTCTTTAAGAAGTGGGGCTGCTGTCTCCATCCGTGGCTTCACGACTGTCCCAGACAAAGACAGCAGATTCCTATCTGAGCCTCATGTCAACTGCAAGTGCCCGCAAGGCACTAAGGATCCTTGACACAGGTAACCCTAACTAGAGAAGAAGACGTGAGGTGATTAACCTGTGGATGCCTGTAAGCTATATGAATTCACCACAGGTTGACATTCCATTGCTTTTTACTAATGTAATGATTTTTACAAAATGACCACAATGCAAAAACTAGAAAAGCAGTCGGAGAGCTCAGACCTCCACCAAGCACCATAGTTCCCCCCTGGCGGTTTCTTCTGGATCCGTCTCCTCAAGTATTAAAGCTGGATCAGATTCGTTGACATACTTCAGATGCTGAATTGTCTCAGAAATCTCTACCTCTAATATTAAATGCACAGTAGGCCAAAATGTAAGAGTACCCCCATGTTTTATATAAATAACTATAAAATCCTCCATCTGGATCAGATCTGGATCAGCCTTTGGGATTTGATAGAAGTCCACATTGTAAATCCCTGAGTCAAATTTCAGGAGCTTTGGGCAACAATTACCAGAGATATTGAGAAACATTATTTGGGTCCCATTTACCCCAATGTTAACAAATATTTCTAAGTGATCCAGAATCCAGGATCCGGATCACCCCCAAAATTAAATCAGTTCTTCTTTTTCACATTTTCCACACACCCTGAAAATTTCATCAAAATCCATCCATAAGTTTTTGAGTTATCTTGAACACAGACAAACAAACAAACAAACAAACAAACAAACAGATAAACGGTAATAAAGTGCTTAATAGTTTAAAGAGTAGACATGTCAAGTCAGATAGTGTCTTCTTGTAAGATAAGATAAGGTAAGATAAGATGAACCTTTATTAATCCCCGGAGGAGAGAAACTGCCCGAGGACACTACGGTTCACACACATTCCTCCGTTTTTGAGATGAAATTTCAATTTTGCGTTACTTAAAGTTAGGGTTGGTAATTTTGAGTAAGCTAGATTTTTTGAGGCATCCAACCAAAAAACCCAGCGCTGTGTTGCCAAGTCTTATCCAATGAAAGTAGCTAGCAGCGCTAGCTCCAAAAAACCTAGAGAGAAAGTCATCAAGTCGGCAACACTGACAGCCTTCAGGCCTCGTCTCCCCAAAATGATCCTTATGAGTATCAACATATCATAATGAACATGAGCAGTAAATCATCACAGATTAGAGTTGTGATGAATCAGAGCGGAGCGTGGGTTGCACTTGAATAGAGAAAATGTTAAATGAGCCAGAAGCAGTCAAGGCTGACTCAGTTAGTCAATTAAAACACTACTATTAGAAAATAACTCAGACTGATGATACAACTACATGTAAAATGTTTTAAGGTAGACTTTTCCCTTAAGCAATATGTTTCATGGATCAGGGCTTACCAACAGGTTAATCTTTGGTAGATCTCATTGTTTGCTATAGTTCCTCTCAGGGTGGAAAATTACTGCATCCAAACCAGGAATTATGATAAAACATGAATATTATTATTATTATTATTATTATTATTATTATTATTATTATTATTAATAATAATAAAAATAATATACCTACAAGCAGTAATGTATTTGTCTTAACTTAATAAAGGTAAAAAAAACTGAACTGAAACTTCTCATGTGTGCCAAGCACAATCACATTCAAATGGAAGAAACAGAGAATAAACATCAAAATAACTATATTCATACGTATGTATTGCAAAAAATTACAAAAATACTTGCCTACAGTAAATACCCATGGTGTTATACACCATATACTGCTTAAATAAGTATGTGTGCACAAACATTAATGCAAAAGTCAAAAAAAGGAAATGCAAAAAATGACACTGTAAAATACTGATACTGTTTTAAAAGCAGGTTGGGAACTGATGCTGCAATTTGGTGGCAAAGCAGTGTACTGCACTGAAACTTCCCATGGGCCTTTGCGTCGTTGAGTGAGAACTTGGCTCATGACCTCCGTGAGAAGCTGCAAACTGCTTTAACCTCAAGTGATCTTTCTGCCTGACCAGCTTCGGCTCCTGATAGGCCATGCAGGGCGTTGGGTGGTGTGTGTTTGTGTGTGCTTGGGTTGTGGTATTTCCATGCAAATTGTCCTATTAAAGCTCTGCAGCAGTGAATGAAGGAATGTGATGGTAGATTGTAGTAATAATAACAGACTGCTGGCCAAAGGGGGTGAAAAGAGGCTGAAAGTGAAGTGATTGGAGGGAAGGAGTGGTTTGTGTGTGTGTGTGTGTGTGTGTGTGTGTGTGTGTGTGTGTGTGTGTGTGTGTGTGTGTGTGTGTTCAGGGGAACGGGGAAAGGGAATCTTAAAGTTAATCCTGAAGGATAATCACAAATGAAAACAGGCCTAACAGGAAAGCTCCCTACACTCAAATTATCATGAAAAGACTAAAACTGAATCACTGCTGCCGGGCAGCTGACTAGAACCAAAAGGAAACCAAGGCTCTGAGAAGGACCTAAACGGTGAGCAGATATCCTGCAGACAGCTTCACGTGGTCCTTCTACAGATCCACACAATGACACTGAGACTTTAGCCACGTTTACAGGCGCCAGATTTCTCCAATCCGATCTGAACCTCGGTTGATCGGAAAGTCCAGATCCACTGTTTCCATGGACACTAGATAAAACGATCCGATCATGACGTGCGTATACGTGCACCGAGCGTTCAATCAGAATAAATCCTTTGGACGTGCTCAGAGTTGTGTAGTTTTCCAGAAACAGTAGAAGAAGAAGAAGCTGGACTTCCTCGTAGCGCACATGCTCAGTGGAGATAATGTTACCCAACCAGGAAGACGTGGTCCGAATGGGTGTGCACGTGGACACCGATCGGAACAACGATCGGCATAAACCACCTCTCTGATTCAGAATGAAATTTCTTCCTTATTGGGTCGTATCGGATCAGAATCTTCTGATTGACGTGTTTACATGGATCATTTTTAATCTGATTGGGCCTTTATTCTGATTATTTGTGTCCATGTAAACGCAGCTACTGAGTCAGCATCTGAGCCCTGAAACCAGGACAGATCCAGGCTTCAACCAGCTGATCCTCATCAGGGACAGTCAGGCTCCTCAGCTGCCTCTCCTCCCAGATAACAACCCAACCTGCCTGCTGAGAGCCAGGGACAAAATGCATGTCCCCATAACGTTAAGTTTAGGGCGAGGACTTGGTTTAGTTCGGACATGGTTAGGTTGAGGTTAAGGTTAGGATTAGGCAAGCTGCAGGTACAGTTAGGGTTATGGTAAGTCTCCAGGAAATGAATGTAAGTCAATGTAATGTCCTCAAAAGTCATGGAAACACGACTCTGTGTGTGTGTGTGTGTGTGTGTGTGTGTGTGTGTGTGTGTGTGTGTGGCCAGGCTGCAGCGCTGCTGGTCTTGACCTGTGTGTACATGCCAAACCTTAAAGGGCCTGAAACACGCCTCGACGTGCAGAACAAATAAATCTGCTCGGGGGGCTGTGGCTTCACTTTTACCTTTCACTTACTGACACGCACCCTCTCTCTCTCTCTCTCTCTCTCTCTCTCTTTCTCTCTCTCTATATCACACACACACACACACGTTTGTTGCATGTCAGTCAGTAAAGTGGGTCGACAGCGCTGGCCGCCCCCTCACCGAGGATCCAGGCTCGAGGTCCGAGGGCCTGAAACAAACACTGATGGAGAGAAAGCTGCAAAGTGCTTGCACAGCTGCTGCCTTTGATTAAGTGGTCAAACAGTGAGAGGGGACGACAGCAGATCCAGCAGCTCGTATTCTGTCGTCACACACTTGGTCTAAGGGTGCAGGTTCGAGAGTTCACATGAAAATGGTCCATTTCTGCAGTATAAAGACTATATCTGCTCAAAGAAGGATATGAAAGACGTGGGAAGTCCCTCGGGTTGATGGTGTAGGTTAATATTTACCTCACACACTCTGGAATGACTCCTGTAGAGTGAGATATTAAAATCTGGTCACTGTGTGTGTGTGTGTGTGTGTGTGTGTGTGTGTGTGTGTGTGTGTGTGTGTTCAAGTTCGGTCCTACAGTATAGTTTTGACGTAGGTGAACTCGAGTGTTTCCGTCGGGTCAGTAATGAGAGAAACCAGCTAGAATATGGTGGATTTTTGAGGTCCCCCAACCAAAGCGCCCGGCCCAGTGATGCCAGCTCTTGTCCAGTGAAAGTGGTGAGTGGTACGAGCTGACAGCTCTCCTCTGACCTCCTGTCACAGCAGATCATTTGATTTATTGTTTGCTGCTGCTTGTCAGGATGTAATGATAGTTTCAACAAATACAACAAACTATGGACAATCATGCAATCGTATATTTTAATCGACTGACAGCCCTACTACTTACATATTAATTCATCCGTAGTAATGTAATTAAATTGAATATAATAGCACAACTTACAGGAGTCATGTCACTTAGTACGTTTTACTGGTAATACCTACATGAGTAACAGGATTTTACCTGTAATGGAGCATATTTAGTGCATTGCTTCTTTTACATGAGGATCCGAATGCTTCCTCCACCACTGAGGACACGAGGACAGACATCCTGCAATATGAGCAAAATTCTGTAAATACTGTTCATACAAACACATCACCGAAAATAATAACAGTCATTCATAAACCATCAGGACACTGATGTAGCAGTTATTAGAAAGAAAAATAAGTGTTCCTTTGTAATGTAGATTATAAGGAAATTTTGACTGACATAAGGAAAAAACCAGGCTGTGACGTCTGGAAGACGTGGAGACGTCCCTCAGAACGGCCGCCATATTCAGGAAGTCAGGGAACTTCCCTTTTCGGTTTCTAGTTCAGGGGCATGTGGTAACTGTGCCAGGTGCTTTCACAGTTTATCTTAGTTAAACATCAGCCTTCCTCAGAACTGCCCTGGCCAAGTAACCAGTCACATGCACAGCCAGACCGACAGGTTGTCGTCCCACTATCTTATTTCTAAAACGGAAAACTGAACTGGGGGGATTTTATGATCACACACAACAACAACAACAACAGCAGCATATAAATAGTGGATGATTTGCAGGTGAGGTGAGGTGAGGTGAGGTCAGGAGTCACAGCTTCAGTTCATGGATCCAAATTGTATTTATCTGGTTTGAACTAGTTAAGCCTGTACAAACCGGAGTCCTTTGTTAGAGTGACGTATAGCTCAGTGGGCCTGAGTAATCGCTCAGACGTTTGGGCATGCACTCCCACTGGTTTCACTGACATCCTAAAAGCTGTGTTTATAATCATTCCAATAATAATTATTAGAATCCTGTCTCCATCTTATCAATGACATGTCACATCAACAGCACAGATGTTGCTGAAAGATGTATCCTCGTGCTTGGGCTGAATGTTGCTTTATGCTCGTGTGCCGTTGTTTACTGGTTAAATATTCAAAGATCAGAAATTGCCGAACAACTTTTGCAACTACTGTCTCAGAAATAAAGGATGTTGAAATAAAGGACGTTATTCATGAATTCATTTAGGAATGAATGGGTGCAGCACTGTGTGGGTTCTCCTCTGTCCCAGACCAGGACGGCGCTTCACAACCACGTGTGACTCAAAAGCATCGCCCCGAGCTGAGCTGGGAAACGATTCACTGGGTGGCTGCACAGAAACGCATTTAATCAACACAACCTGCACCTCTACACAAGTACGGGCTTGTACAGTTTCTACAGTAGGAAACAAAGTAAACCCTGACTTAATGCTCACACACCCACCCACACACACACACACACACACACAGTGTGTCCTGTACTTCACACTATCTGAGGGCTCAGCGGTGTACACAGCGTTCTGCCATCCCATCGGTTTGACTAACGTCAGTCACAAGTTGTGTTTCATTGTGTGTGGGGACGTCTGCAGAGGCAAACCCATTTCTTATTGATCAGCCTATTTAACTGTCTGTCTACCATGGAAAGACTAATAGCAGCAGCTCTTTTTAGCCCTGCAGAAGAAATTTATATGTATGATGAAGTATGTATGACACAAAAAATATGTTTTTTACTTTTCTTTTTTCTCCCATTTTTTATGAGCTGAAGTCAAAGATCTCAGACTGTTTCTACGTCCACTAAAGGCTGATTTCTCCCTAATATTGTTCACAATTTCCCCACTGTGGGACTAATAAAGGAATATCTTATCTTATCTTATCAAATGTGTCTAAATCTGTGTCAGTGAGCACTTCTGAAATAATCCATCCACCTCTCAGGTGGCAGATCAATATGCTGATCAGACAGCAGGATTATTGACAGGTGAGCCTTAGACTGTCACAATAAAAGTCCTCTCTAAAATGTGCAGTTTTATCTGAGACATTTACAGTATTAGTCCTGAACGGGGGGTCAGAGAACCAGTCAGGATCTGGTGTGACCACCATTAACCTCACACAGTCCAACACATCTCCTCCACATAGAGCTGATCAGGTTATTGATTGTGGCCTGTTGAATGTTGGTCCTCTCCTCTTCGATGGCTGTGAAGCTGCTGGATATCGGCAGGATCTCGTCACGGTATCTCTCTGCATTCAAAATGCCATCAATAAAATGCACCGGTGTTCGTCATCCATAACATACGCCTGCCCAGACCATAACCCCACCGTCACCATGGGCCACTCCGTGAAGAGAAGACCTCTCCAAGTACCAGACGCCACTGAAGGTCAGCATTTGCCCACTGAAGTCAGTTGTGATGACGCAGTCAGGTCAAGACCGCGGTGAGGACAACGAGCATGCAGCTGAGCTTCCTTGAGACGGTTTCTCTTATTTTAGAGTGGACTTTTATTGTGACAGTCTAAGGCTAAGGATAAGATAAGAAATATAAAAGATACATGTAAAATAGAGATGATAAAATATCAAAATAACTTGCAGAGGCCCCCAGATTGTCAGGAACAAACTCTCAGGGGGCCAGTCCCAGCTGCAAAGCGCTGTTTCAGACTTATACACTACTGCCACCTGGTGGTGAAGTCGACTACCTACACATGCTGCAGCAAAGGCCTGGAAGAAGCTCTCAAGCACTAGATGGCGCTAGAGGGCTGGACACCACACTGTTGGCTCCAGCTCAAACGCACCATGCAGCTTGATTAGGAGATGATAAACTGATGATGATTTAAGCTGATTTTTTAGAGCTGTTTTTACATCTTTTTAATCCTGGTGTTCATCATTAGGTGCCATGACTTCCATCCTCCCGTCTCCTGGTGTCGGCTGCACGTTATAGACGGTGCTCCAGTTGGCAAAGTGTAAAATGCCACAGACAGAGGAGGTAATATTAAAAATAATTTTACCAATAACAATAAGGCTGATCGAGTATCTCGGAGCATTAAAAGTTAATGCTGCTTTGCTGGAACTTGAACTGGCGAGCACAGAAGCTGCGTGGCTGCTATAAGCCGGTGGATCGAGGTCATTCAGAGGCTTCAGCAGAACTTTAAAGTCTAGTCTGGAGTGTTTCAGTAGCCCACAAGGTGATCTGGTCCCTGATGTGAGGACTCTGAGGCAGACCAGAGAGAAAGGCCTTCAGTGTTATATAAGCTTGTAAAAGTCTTTGCAGGTCTGGTTCTGATAAGTAGCCTGTTATTTTTGCAATGTTTTTAAAGTGGTAAAAAGCTGATTTTTGAAACTACCACTTGTGTTCATCATGGGGTACATGGGGAGAGTGGCGGTTCGGTCCCCGGCGGTTCGGTCCCCGGCGGTTCGGTCCCGGCGGTTCGGTCCCCGGCGGTTCGGTCCCCGGCTCTTCCAGTCTACATGCTGAAGCATCTGTGGGCGAGATACTGAGCCAAAAGTTACTCCGATCGGTGTGTGAATGAGTGTTTAGATCAGATCCTGATGGGCAGCATGGCAGCCTCTGCCAGCAGGGTGTGAATGGGTGTGAATGGGTGTGAATGGGTGTGAATGGGTGTGAATGGGTTCATGCAAAGCACTTTGAGTAGTCAGAAGACGAGAAAGGTGCTCTATAAATTCAAGTCTGTTTTTCCATTTATATGCTCAGAGTCGTGGTGATGGGACTTTAGTCCATTAATACTAAACAGTTTATCACTAAGGACGGTCTGGGCTTTTTATTGTGGCTGTGTTAATAGATATGACATACTTTTTTCTAGTTTTGTGAGTTCAACCGTAGCTCCTATAATAAGTCTATAATAAGCTGTGTAACCAAAATACAAAGCCTGCTCTACTGGAGAAACATGGAGGAGCAACATGGTGGACTCCGTGGATCGGACCTGCTCCCCATGTAGATATGAACGACTCGTTCTACGGTAACGCGACACTTATTATTATTATCAGGTGATTATACACTTATTAATATTATCATATTTCTGCCAATTGATCCCCCTAGTTGTTGCACACAGAAATGTCTCCATTGTGAAACCTTTTTCAAATCTAAATGTTTCATCCATTACAGCCTAAAATTAAAATTGTAATTTTTACTATTTAGGGCTGCACGGTGGTGTAGTGGTTAGCGCTGTCGCCTCACAGCAAGAGGGTCGCAGGTTCGATTCCAGCTTGGGACTCTTCTGTGTGGAGTTTGCATGTTCTCCCCGTGTCAGCGTGGGTTTTCTCCGGGTACTCCGGCTTCCTCCCACAGTCCAAAGACATGCTGTTTAGGTTAATTGATTACTCTAAATGTCCCGTAGGTGTGGATGTGAGCGTGAATGGTTGTCTGTCTCTGTGTTGTCTGTCTCTATGTTGTCTGTCTCTATGTTGTCTGTCTCTATGTGTCCTGCGATGGACTGGAGACCTGTCCAGGTGAACCCCGCCTTCGCCCAATGCCAGCTGGGATCAGCTCCAGCCCCCCCGCGACCCCTAACGGGATAAGCGGTTGACGATGGATGGATGGATGGATTTTTACTATTTTCTACCAGATTGAGCCATTTCCCCATGTTTCTCTGTCTCCTGGTTTCCATAGGGATATATCACTGACATATACCAGACATGACTCAGAGTAGGACATTATCTCACTCTCTAAAGCAGGAGGATGTAATGGGATGAGTGTCAAAATCGGTCATTTATAATTAGTATATTATATTAACTATATTTTAATTTGGTACGTAAGAATCACTTTTCTCTAAATGCAAACACTCTCCCATGACGAGCCGATGCTGAAGGTCTTTTCACAGCAGATATTTTGACTTGTGCTAGCAGGAAAAACTCAGGTATTACTGATGTCACGACATTCATGATGAATCTGTGCTGCTCCCAGTTGGTCACGACAGACACAATACCAGAAACAGCCTGAAACGGCCATCGGCCATTTCATTATTCATTCCTGTGATTTTCATGATTGTCACTCTTGTTGCTGCGTCGCTGCTTCTGTCCACGTCTCCCTCTCCGAAGGACTTCACCGTCAACGTTAACCGTGCTGTCGGAGGTGAAGGCCTTTATTACTGCAGGTGAAGTCACAGAATACAAGTCGGCAGCATGCTCAGCGTGTTAGTCATGGGAAGTGCTCAGCAGGACTCCTCCAACAAAAGCAATTATCTCAGTCAGTGAGCAATGATTCTACATATTTTCAATCCATCCGTTGAGCCCTTTTTGGTGCTCATTTAAGTTTTTTTAAACCTCCCAGACATGTTGAAGACCTCAGCTATACCCACAGAGCCAGGCTGGTTCTCAGAGAGGAGGACGATCTCTGGTCCCTGGGTGGAGGACGTAGCTACGTCACCATGTTCACGTCTCCTCCTGCTTCAGGCCCTCTGCACCTCCCTGATGGAGGATATGACGCTATTCCTTCATCTGGAGTCAATTTCATTTTTCAGCCCAGAAATGTTACAGCGCCTGGCAGCCCATCTTATCTTATTTTCAACCGACCGCCGACCGTATGATTAAGACCACTTGCATTTTTATAATTTTATTTGGACGTAGTGTATTTTGGCAGACCAATAGACTCGTGGCATATGACATGTACATTATTGTTCTCATCAGCTAAATTGTTTGACATCATAAAGTTTGATTCATGTCAACAGAAATGAGTTAAACAGTTAAACAGTTTGTACATGGTAAAGTTTTATCTGTAGTTCAGGATTTATTCTATAATGATTATTACTGTCACTGTGTACTTTTTTTTATCATCTATTATTTTTTTCTCTTATTTTGTCTTTTTCTTTATCTTTGTTTTTTTGTTCATTGTCCTTTTGGCATTGGGTGAGGGTTTGGTGGGAGCGGGCTTTGGGGAAAAAAATACAAAATTATGGAGGGACAATCAATGACATTTGTGCTCTATTTGTATGTTTCTGTATATCTGATGTTACTGCATATAAATTATTATGTTAAAAAAGTATGCAGTTAAAACAGCCAAAGGGTTAATAGAAAAATCTGGCTTGTCATCAGGGAAAAGAAAACCTGGCAGGAAACCGTTCAAGGCAGGGTTGGTGGTGCTGTTCATATCTGTTGAAATCCTCATTACATTTCAACAGCAATCAATAAATCAAATGTGCTGACAAACAAAACTTAAAAATCAAAAAAATTCAAAAACGTGCATAATACAAAGAATTGTAGTAAATATAATAGGAGCCCATCTCTGATATAATATTCACAGGACATAATCCATTTTACACCTGCAGTTATTGAGTTCCCTGTTTGGGTTAACAGTCACGCACATGTTCGGTATTCTTATTGTTTGTACATTGAATACAAAATATTCATAAAATATGACACTTAATCAGGCGTCCCCAGTTTATTCAGTGACAGAATAGGGGTCCCTTAAAGGACCAGGTCTAACATGTAGGGGGATCTAATAGCAGAAATCCATCCATCCATCCATCGTCAACCGCTTATCCCGTTAGGGTCGCGGGGGGGCTGGGGCCGGGGGCTGGAGCCGATCCCAGCTGGCATAGGGCGAAGGCAGGGTACACCCTGGACAGGTCGCCAGTCTAATAGCAGAAATGTAATATTATATTAAAAAGTATGTATTCTTTAGTGTATAACCACCTAAAAATAAGAGCACTGTGTTTCGTTACCTTTATATCCCGTCTTCACAGAGCCGCCATGTTTCTACAGTAGCCCAGAACAGTTCGTGGTAGATAGACAATCCAAGTGTACTGAGGCAACCCGTAATCAGCCCACTGCCATCAGATGTGTGCCATCCAAAAGGCTTTGGGCTGTGGGCTTGTGTATTTGTGTATTGTGAGTGTTGGGCTATCCCCACATACCGGCTTCTCACACCAAGCACAATTAAAACACAATTTTAAACCAGCCACTGAATTATCAAAAGCAACAGAGGGATCTTATGTCATGCATTTATCCAGAATTACAGTATATTAATATCTTATAATAATAATAATAATATCTTATATTATAAGTTACTCTGTGCTCAGTAAAGGCACACTGTGGCTTTGCCCCATTTGCCCCAGATGACCCGTTAAGCATATCCTGTTGATTTTGGAGGAGTACTGTATCTGAGGCCCCTCAGGCTTCACCAGAAGCTGGTTGCTACCCTCACATGGGCCAACCGTTAGCTGTAATCACAGCCCGATGATTGCTGTCTGCAGCACAGACGTTACAGTCATAAAGTCATAATCCAGACTAAAAACAGCACAGTTTAAATAACACAAATAATAAAAAATAACTTCATACATACGCTGTGTCCCGCAGACTGAAAGCATCGCCTTGTGTTATTGTTTATGTACGCTGTTATAAGTTATGAAAGTAAGCCTGCTTACCGCTTTGAAACATATTCTTATATTTATTTTTTTTTTATTTGTTCCCAATTCTGCTTCATGCTGAAAGATGGGAGACGCAGCTGGTTGAAAGTGTCCTTCACAACACAATCTCCCTAAAGGCAATAAATAAAGCACCGCGGCATCTTCTGTTCGTTAAGCAACACATTCATTTAACAGAACGGAGAAGGTCATTATGGTCAGAACCACTCATCCTCCAGATGGATATTCCCCCATTTAGTCTCCCTTTTTATAGCTAAGCAATCCTCCCCCCCCAGGACCCCCCCCCCCCCAGTGGCAGATAATCCGCTGATCAGACAGCAGGATTATTGACAGGTGAGTCTTAGACTGTCACAATAAAAGTCCTCTCTAAAATGTGCAGTTTTCTCTGAGATATTTACAGTATTAGTCCTGAACGGGGGTCCGAGAACCAATCAGGATCTGGTGTGACCACCATTAACCTCACACAGTCCAACACATCTCCTCCACATAGAGCTGATCAGGTTATTGATCGTGGCCTGTTGAATGTTGGTCCACTGGATATCGGCAGGAAGTGGACCACGCCGTCGTATACGCCGATCCAGAGCATCCCAAACACGATCAGTGGGTGACATGTCCGGTGATGCAGGCCATGAAAGAACTGGGATGTTTTCAGCTTCCAGGAACTGAGTCCAGGTCCTTCAACATGGGGCCAGAACTGGGTCCAGATCCTTCAACATGGGGCCAGAACTGAGTCCAGATCCTTCAACATGGGGCCAGAACTGAGTCCAGATCCTTCAACATGGAGCCAGAACTGAGTCCAGATCCTTCAACATGGGGCCAGAACTGAGTCCAGGTCCTACAACATGGGGCCAGAACTGAGTCCAGGTCCTTCAACATGGGGCCAGAACTGAGTCCAGATCCTTCAACATGGGGCCAGAACTGAGTCCAGATCCTTCAACATGGGGCCAGAACTGGGTCCAGGTCCTTCACCATGGGGCCAGAACTGAGTCCAGGTCCTTCAACATGGGGCCAGAACTGGGTCCAGGTCCTTCAACATGGGGCCAGAACTGAGTCCAGATCCTTCAACATGGGGCCAGAACTGAGTCCAGATCCTTCAACATGGGGCCAGAACTGAGTCCAGGTCCTTCAACATGGGGCCAGAACTGAGTCCAGGTCCTTCAACATGGGGCCAGAACTGGGTCCAGGTCCTTCAACATGGGGCCAGAACTGGGTCCAGATCCTTCAACATGGGGCCAGAACTGAGTCCAGGTCCTTCAACATGGGGCCAGAACTGAGTCCAGATCTTTCAACATGGAGCCAGAACTGAGTCCAGATCCTTCAACATGGGGCCAGAACTGAGTCCAGATCCTTCTATCCTTCAACATGGGGCCAGAACTGAGTCCAGATCCTTCAACATGGAGCCAGAACTGAGTCCAGGTCCTTCAACATGGGACCAGAACTGAGTCCAGATCCTTCAACATGGAGCCAGAACTGAGTCCAGATCCTTCAACATGGAGCCAGAACTGAGTCCAGATCCTTCAACATGGGGCCAGAACTGAGTCCAGATCCTTCAACATGGAGCCAGAACTGAGTCCAGATCCTTCAACATGGGGCCAGAACTGAGTCCAGATCCTTCTATCCTTCAACATGGGGCCAGAACTGAGTCCAGATCCTTCAACATGGAGCCAGAACTGAGTCCAGATCCTTCAACATGGAGCCAGAACTGAGTCCAGATCCTTCAACATGGAGCCAGAACTGAGTCCAGATCCTTCAACATGGAGCCAGAACTGAGTCCAGATCCTTCAACATGGGGCCAGAACTGAGTCCAGATCCTTCAACATGGGGCCAGAACTGGGTCCAGATCCTTCAACATGGGGCCGTGGATTATCCTGCTGCAACATGAGGTGATGGAGGTGGATGAATGGACAACAATGGGCCTCAGGATCTCGTCACGGTATCTCTGTGCATTCAAAATGCCATCAATAAAATGGACCAGTGTTTGTTGTCCATAACGTACGCCTGCCCAGACCATAACCATAACTTTAGCACCTAAACTAACGTCTTCTTCTCCTGTTAGTTTAAAGATGGACAACCATTAGTTACAGTAAAGTGTGCACAGCGCCCCCTCCTGTACCGGAGTAGTATGATATGTTGACCCTGGATTAGCCAACTTTATTTGGTCAGTCAAAAAGTAGAGATGATAGTTTAATAAAACAAACAAAACTAATCAGTCTATTCTATGATCGGTATCTCCAGACCCAAGTTAGACTGCAGTAACTGGCTGGTAACCCTGCTGCCACAGTACCGTGAAAAGAAAAAAAAAAAAAAAAAAATATTTTTTTTTTTTTCCCCTAAGGGGAAATATTTTTTCCCCTTTTTTTTTTTAAAAAAAAAAAAAAAAAGCAGCTGGTTACTGTGATTTTCTACAGTAGCAACTTCATTACTGTAATTTCCACAGTAAATCTTGGATTACTGTCATTTTTGATTGAATATGCAGTATTAGTAATAGTATTAGTAACAGAATACAGTACTTTACCCTGCACAAACACAGTAATGTGCTGTGGATTTCACAGGCATGTTTTACAGTGTGGGACACAGTGACACAGTTTCTGAGAAGCGAATGTACCCAGAAAGTACCCACTGTGGTTGTTCCTGTATTCAACAGCTCTAGTTTACTGCAGAGGTACTAGTTTAGGTACTTTTCCCTTTTCAGCCATTAATCAATCATTTCCTCTTCCACCTTTGTGCACCAGTTCAAAATCTAAGTGATTTGTTGCCTGAGTAGTTTTCCTGCCCCCTGCTGGCACTGCCCCTTCAGATATGTGAGTAATATAAGATATGTGTATAATATAATAAATATTATGTTAATAAATATGTTTTCTCCAGTAAATACTCACTTGTAAATAAGAACTGTGTTTTCGTAACCTTAGTGAGCCTTTTATATCTATATAGAGAGCAGGTCCTCTTCACAGAGCCTCCATGTTTCTACAGTAGCCCAGAACGGACAAACCAAACGCTGCCTACACCCTGCTCCCTACACACTGTGTCGCACAAGGAGGCTGACCACCAAAACATTATCACCCAACACTGCTGTTCCCTCTGCTAAATGGAGCTTTTCAGCATCTTCTGACACACTGATTTGCTTTATGGCCCCAATTTCACAATATTCTCTCTGCTCCCAGACAGCTGCCATCATCATTGTGATCCTGATGCTGTTATATAGCAGCATTTCTATGACAATTATTGTCCTGTTTTCTTTGCAAATGTGTGGACCTGTGAAGAAGAGATGACATACGGTGATTCAAGGCTCTATCGAGCTAAATATTGGCAAAGCGTTTCACAGATGGAGAAAAGCGTTGCTAATAGTGCAGCCTTGTGTCATGGCTGCATCATCATTGTGAATTTCCCCACTGTGGGACCAATAAAGGAATATCTTATCTTATCTTATCTTATCACAGCAGTGAGCTCATGAAGGCTTCACTGACGGAGGGATTATGCTTTCCCTGAGCTACTACCGCTGCTACCGCTGCAGCCGCAGACAGAAGGCAAACTTAACATTTCTCTCCGTCTCTGAAACGTTTCTCCGATACTGTCAGACTCTCGTTTTGATAAGTCTGTCTTCTTTTTTAGGGTTGCGTTGCAGTGTGGGCTGCCAGAGCTGAAATAGCAACTTTTCCTGCAGGCTTTCACTGTCTGAGGGGAGAGCACCAAGTCAATAGGAGCAAAAAGTCAAAAACAAAGAGTCTCCCATCACCGGCTAGATTTTCTAAAGCCTGAAATCAGACCCACCAGGAGGTGCAGAAGTCTAGTTTTCTCCCAGACCACTTGAATTACGCGTGAATTATGCTGAAAGGTTATTATGTTTTTTCCCCCCAAAGAGGCCAAAAATATTCTGCCTACACCCGTTTTAAAGCTGCATTAGCCGGTTTTTGGCCAACTTTAGCTTGTTGCTGTGAAAGGCTGCGTATAGGATTTGCTGGGAACGGTCAGACTCAAAGATAACACTAAAGAGCCAATTCGCTGCATGCCAAAAAATATTGATGACAGCAGGTTTGAGCTTTGTTAAAGGCAACCCATCCCCCCACAGCAGGACGGCCCTACCACAATATCCCTTCGCTCAGGTAATCCACACCACGGCTGGAGCGAGGTCAGAGTTAACAGGTAGTAGTAGTCCTGGCGTAACTTAGTGCCTCCGAGACACATGCCAGCCATCACGCCACTTCAGTGTACATCTCACCCTGAGGCCCCAGTAGGCAGTTTGCATCTCTCACCTGTGTTCCTATCAAACAATCTGTACATTTAATAAAGTCCCATATTCAGTATTTCAACCCCACGTAAATTTGACTGTAGCAGTTGACATAGTGTGGACATTACAGTCATAGCTATTTTTCAACCTATTTTCCATCATACAGTATCATATCTGGCTATGACGTGTACTGTGATCATGTCTGCATTTAATTTCTTTTCTAATGGAACAGCTCCTGGACCCAGCGACATGCAGTCGATGATTAGATGCTCCGTGGATACTGGGAAGTTACCTAAATCCCTGTATGAGGCAACTATGTCTTTACTGAGAAAAGATAGATTTGCTGTCTTATGGATCAATTTGGTTTCAGTTAGACTGTGGGACGCGGTAGGAAAGCTGCCTTTCCACCTATGTTCTCCACCTTAGCACAAGAGCCTCTGGCTATCTCTATTAGGGTGGATTTGCTAATAACAGGAATAATGCTGCATGCAGCTGAATCCCTGGCTGGTCTGAACGCAGATGGTGATGTGACTCTTACTGTCTCGTCAGTCAAAGTAGTCGTGTGTGTCAAGTGTCGTATCCCCAAAGTGGCTTGTGAGGCCCAAATTCTGTAGATTTAAGAAATCCACCCTTGTCAAGAAGAAACTTTATGGTCCACTATCAATGCATCTGTCTAGCTCCCACCTCCAGACACTTACTATCACACATATCTGTACATTAGCGACTGGAGTTGGAGCAGCTTCATTTGCTCTTCTTTCTCGTGCTGGACCTCCTCAAATGAAGCTGTATACCTTAAACTCATACATGGCTGACGGCCTAGGTAAAAGTGGAAAGAGTCTGGAGTGCAAGAAAGGCCATCCCAGGTCCACAGTAGCTGGTGAGTATGAGGACAAGAGGAGAAAAGGTGATGGTGATGCGCCGGGATGCCACAGCTCACTCACTGATTATGAGATGCAAAGTATCAGGATGCTTGGTGCACCAAAGGCCAAGATGTCCACCTCTGCAATGAGCCAAACACTGATTTAAACAATAACCCACACAGACACACTGAAACACACACACACACACACACACACACCACACGAGGCTGACCTCCACACACCTACACCGTCATGTGACTCCCTCAGAGGCAGCGAGCCCAGAGCTGAATCCCCGTCCGACGGAAGGACTGGGGAAATGCAGACGACCGTTGTCTGGTGTTGTTCAGGGGCCTGAGTCCATCTGGTCGAGACTCGGCCCGTGGACGGTGTGTAACGGCCCCCGTCGCACCGGGGTCCGGTCTTCTCAGAGTCGGGTTGTTTGGGAATGCGGCCCAGAGTGGGACCTCTCCCCGGCGCTCCGAGGCGGTTCGCCGGAACCGGCTCTAGGTCGGCTTGGAAAGGCTCAGGGGGTCCTATGTAATGTCCCGTCTATAGGACATGAGATGGATTACAATCATAAAAATACAATTAATAAAAATAAAACAGTCATACAAATAAAGTACTGGAAATGCCAACAGCCAACATGGGGCCCAAAGCCAAATCCCTTTATGGATTATGAGTCTCTACCTGATGCTAATGTGCTGTAGTTATATCGGGTAGGGGAGGGGTCATGATCAGGATGGATCCAGAGCTTCATCAATCCATCAATCCTTTCAGCCCGCCTAAAAACCCTGAAAACTAACAATAACTAACGATAACTAACAATCCAGACCCACAATGCTCAGTCTGCACGTTTCCAGAAACTATCTTCCACCATTTCTGTTTAATCTCTGAATTTTCTTTACACAGACTTTAAGGTACATTTTGAACAGTTAAAAAATGGGATCAATTTGCAGTGAGCGGAAAGTCACCTGATTAAATATTGATTTGACTGACAGGCCCAGACTCGTCATATGCTCATCATATGCAGTTTATCACGTGAAGTTTATCACATGCAGTTTATCACATGCAGTTTATCATGTGCAGTTTATCATGTGCAGTTTATCACATGCAGTTTATCATGTGCAGTTTATCACGTGAAGTTTATCACATGCAGTTTATCACATGCAGTTTATCATGTGCAGTTTATCATGTGCAGTTTATCACATGCAGTTTATCATGTGCAGTTTATCATGTGAAGTTTATCACGTGCAGTTTATCACATGCAGTTTATCATATGCAGTTTATCACGTGCAGTTTATCATGTGCAGTTTATCATATGCAGTTTATCACGTGCAGTTTATCACGTGCAGTTTATCACGTGAAGTTTATCACATGCAGTTTATCATGTGAAGTTTATCACATGCAGTTTATCACATGCAGTTTATCACATGCAGTTTATCACATGCAGTTTATCACGTGCAGTTTATCATGTGCAGTTTATCATGTGCAGTTTATCACATGCAGTTTATCATGTGAAGTTTATCATGTGCAGTTTATCATAAGCAGTTTATCATGTGCAGTTTATCACATGCAGTTTATCATATGCAGTTTATCATGTGCAGTTTATCACATGCAGTTTATCATGTGCAGTTTATCATGTGCAGTTTATCATGTGCAGTTTATCATATGCAGTTTATCATGTGCAGTTTATCACGTGCAGTTTATCACGTGCAGTTTATCACGTGCAGTTTATCACATGCAGTTTATCACGTGCAGTTTATCATAAGCAGTTTATCATGTGCAGTTTATCATGTGCAGTTTATCATGTGCAGTTTATCATATGCAGTTTATCATGTGCAGTTTATTACGTGCAGTTTATCACGTGCAGTTTATCACGTGCAGTTTATCACATGCAGTTTATCACGTGCAGTTTATCATAAGCAGTTTATCATGTGCAGTTTATCACATGCAGTTTATCATGTTCAGTTTATCATGTGCAGTTTATCACATGCAGTTTATCATGTGCAGTTTATCATGTGCAGTTTATCACATGCAGTTTATCATAAGCAGTTTATCATATGCAGTTTATCATGTGTAGTTTATCATGTGCAGTTTATCACATGCAGTTTATCATAAGCAGTTTATCATGTGCAGTTTATCACATGCAGTTTATCACGTGCAGTTTATCACATGCAGTTTATCACGTGCAGTTTATCATGTGCAGTTTATCATATGCAGTTTATCACATGCAGTTTATCATATGCAGTTTATCACATGCAGTTTATCATGTGCAGTTTATCATGTGCAGTTTATCACATGCAGTTTATCTAGGAAGTTTATCATATGCAGTTTATCACATGCAGTTTATCATGTGCAGTTTATCATGTGCAGTTTATCACATGCAGTTTATCACATGCAGTTTATCATGTGCAGTTTATCATGTGCAGTTTATCACATGCAGTTTATCACATGCAGTTTATCATGTGCAGTTTATCATGTGCAGTTTATCACATGCAGTTTATCATAAGCAGTTTATCACATGCAGTTTATCATATGCAGTTTATCATGTGCAGTTTATCACATGCAGTTTATCATAAGCAGTTTATCATATGCAGTTTATCACATGCAGTTTATCACATGCAGTTTATCATGTGCAGTTTATCATATGCAGTTTATCATGTGCAGTTTATCACGTGCAGTTTATCATATGCAGTTTATCATGTGCAGTTTATCACATGCAGTTTATCACATGCAGTTTATCACGTGCAGTTTATCATGTGCAGTTTATCACATGCAGTTTATCACATGCAGTTTATCATAAGCAGTTTATCATATGCAGTTTATCACATGCAGTTTATCACATGCAGTTTATCACGTGCAGTTTATCACATGCAGTTTATCACATGCAGTTTATCATGTGCAGTTTATCATAAGCAGTTTATCATATGCAGTTTATCACATGCAGTTTATCATATGCAGTTTATCATGTGCAGTTTATCATAAGCAGTTTATCATATGCAGTTTATCATATGCAGTTTATCATATGCAGTTTATCATGTGCAGTTTATCACGTGCAGTTTATCATATGCATTTTATCATGTGCAGTTTATCACATGCAGTTTATCACATGCAGTTTATCATAAGCAGTTTATCATGTGCAGTTTATCATATGCAGTTTATCATGTGCAGTTTATCATATGCAGTTTATCATGTGCAGTTTATCATGTGCAGTTTATCATAAGCAGTTTATCATGTGCAGTTTATCACATGCAGTTTATCATGTGCAGTTTATCATATGCAGTTTATCATATGCAGTTTATCATGTGCAGTTTATGACATGCAGTTTATCACATGCAGTTTATCACATGCAGTTTATCACGTGCAGTTTATCACATGCAGTTTATGACATGCAGTTTATCACATGCAGTTTATCATATACAGTTTATCACATGCAGTTTATCACATGCAGTTTATCACAGTGCAGTTTATTACGTGCAGTTTATCACCTGCAGTTTATCACGTGCAGTTTATCACGTGCAGTTTATCACGTGCAGTTTATCACGTGCAGTTTATCACGTGCAGTTTATCACGTGCAGTTTATCACATGCAGTTTATCACGTGCAGTTTATCACGTGCAGTTTATCACGTGCAGTTTATCACATGCAGTTTATTATATGCAGTTTATCATGTGCAGTTTATCACGTGCAGTTTATCACGTGCAGTTTATCACATGCAGTTTATCATGTGCAGTTTATCACATGCAGTTTATCATGTGCAGTTTATCATATGCAGTTTATCACATGCAGTTTATCACGTGCAGTTTATTACATGCAGTTTATCACATGCAGTTTATCATAAGCAGCGTTACTGCGACCGGATTTATCACGTGCAGTTTATCATGTGCAGTTTATCACATGCAGTTTATCACATGCAGTTTATCACATGCAGTTTATCACATGCAGTTTATCATATGCAGTTTATCACATGCAGTTTATCACGTGCAGTTTATCATCGTTTATCACGTGCAGTTTATCATGTGCAGTTTATCACATGCAGTTTATCACGTGCAGTTTATCACATGCAGTTTATCACATGCAGTTTATCATGTGCAGTTTATCACATGCAGTTTATCATGTGCAGTTTATCATGTGCAGTTTATCACATGCAGTTTATCATAAGCAGTTTATCATGTGCAGTTTATCACATGCAGTTTATCATGTGCAGTTTATCATGTGCAGTTTATCATATGCAGTTTATCATGTGCAGTTTATCACGTGCAGTTTATCACATGCAGTTTATCATGTGCAGTTTATCATATGCAGTTTATCACATGCAGTTTATCATAAGCAGTTTATCACGTGCAGTTTATCATAAGCAGTTTATCATGTGCAGTTTATCACGTGCAGTTTATCACATGCAGTTTATCATGTGCAGTTTATCATGTGCAGTTTATCATATGCAGTTTATCACATGCAGTTTATCATATGCAGTTTATCACATGCAGTTTATCATGTGCAGTTTATCATGTGCAGTTTATCACATGCAGTTTATCATGTGCAGTTTATCACATGCAGTTTATCATGTGCAGTTTATCATGTGCAGTTTATCACATGCAGTTTATCACAAGCAGTTTATCATGTGCACTTTATCACATGCAGTTTATCATAAGCAGTTTATCATGTGCAGTTTATCACATGCAGTTTATCATAAGCAGTTTATCATGTGCAGTTTATCACATGCAGTTTATCATGTGCAGTTTATCATATGCAGTTTATCACATGCAGTTTATCATGTGCAGTTTATCACATGCAGTTTATCATAAGCAGTTTATCATGTGCAGTTTATCACATGCAGTTTATCATAAGCAGTTTATCATATGCAGTTTATCACATGCAGTTTATCATATGCAGTTTATCATGTGCAGTTTATCACATGCAGTTTATCACGTGCAGTTTATCATGTGCAGTTTATCACATGCAGTTTATCATGTGCAGTTTATCACATGCAGTTTATCATGTGCAGTTTATCATGTGCAGTTTATCACATGCAGTTTATCACATGCAGTTTATCACGTGCAGTTTGTCATAAGCAGTTTATCACATTCAGTTTATCATGTGCAGTTTATCATGTGCAGTTTATCATGTGCAGTTTATCATAAGCAGTTTATCACATGCAGTTTATCACATGCAGTTTATCACATGCAGTTTATCACGTGCAGTTTATCAGTGTATCATATGCAGTTTATCACATGCAGTTTATCATAAGCAGTTTATCATGTGCAGTTTATCATATGCAGTTTATCATGTGCAGTTTATCACATGCAGTTTATCACATGCAGTTTATCATGTGCAGTTTATCACATGCAGTTTATCATAAGCAGTTTATCACATGCAGTTTATCACGTGCAGTTTATCATATGCAGTTTATCATGTGCAGTTTATCATATGCAGTTTATCATGTGCAGTTTATCACATGCAGTTTATCATATGCATTTTATCATATGCAGTTTATGGATCATGGAGAAGCTGCCGTTTCAGTCCACAGCTGGGCCGTTTTAGGAAGTGGTGAAATAAAAATAACAACTCGTGTCAAAGAGTGTTAACTTCTTCTGGCCTTTTCTGCGTTTGCGTGGGTGGAAAAGTCAAAAACTCTTCTCACCACATACTGCAGCTACCTCGTCTGCTCTGGGCGGGAGCCGTTCCCAGCCCCGGGGCGAGCGGTGGGCGTGGCGGGCCTCAGCCCGGCTCAGCAGCTCGGTAACCCGGACAAACAGGTGCTGTGAGTCAGTCGAGCGCGGAGCGTCAGCCTGGCTCAGCCTGGAGGAGAGCCGTCCGAGCCGCTCAGCTCTCTCCGTCACAGCGCTTTGTTTCCAGCAGCGGACGATGGGCGGACGCTGTAAACGGCAGCAGCCCAGAGAGCGCGGGGGTGAAGCCGCAGACGTCGGGGCCGGGCCGTCCGCTCCGGGCGGGGAGCCCGCGGCGGGCTCGGCCGGGCCGCACGCACCTGCTCCCGCGTTGGCTGTCCAGCATGAGGGCGGTGGACCTAAAGGTAGGTCGCAGCTGAGCCGGTTCCGTGGCAGTGTTAGCGGGTCGCGGCCCGGTTTTAACTACGCTCCCCGTGGACGATGAGTTCCGGGACAGAAACTCTAGAAAGATAGACGCACCAGTGGTCCAGTTCTCTGTTTGATCCGTGTCAGTTAGACCCGGTCCACTGCTGATCACCTGCCCATCCAGTAAAGGCTCCTCAGCATCTGATGATGTGGAGAAAGGTACATAAACAGGAGCAACCTTACGGTACCGGGATTTAAAAAGTCCCCGTACGCTGAGAGTAGTCCACGAGACAGGTAACCTGAAAAAAGTCCTGGTCCTCCTGGTCCTCCCGGTCCTCCTGTCCTCCTGATCCTCCTGGTCCTCCTGTGCTCCTGTTACTCCTGGTCCTCCTGGTCCTCCTGTCCTCCTGATCCTCCTGTCCTCCTGGTCCTCCTGTGCTCCTGTTACTCCTGGTCCTCCTGATCCTCCTAGTCCTCCTGTGCTCCTGTTCCTCCTAGTCATCCTAGTCCTCCTGGTGCTCCTGTGCTCCTGGTCCTCCTGGTCTTCCTGGTCCTCCTGATCCTCCTAGTCCTCCTGTGCTCTGTTCCTCCTGGTCCTCCTGGTCCTCCTGATCCTCCTGATCCTCCTGGTCCTCCTGATCCTCCTGTCCTCCTGTGCTCCTGTTCCTCCTGTCCTCCTGGTCTTCCTGTGCTCCTGGTCTTCCTATTAGTCCTCCTGTGCTCTGTTCCTCCTGATCCTCCTGTCCTACTGGTCCTCCTGGTCCTCTTGATCCTCCTGTCTTCCTGGTCCTCCTGATCCTCCTGGTCCTCCTGATCCTCCTGATCCTCCTGATCCTCCTTGTCCTCCTGATCCTCCTGTCCTCCTGGTCCTCCTGATCCTCCTGGTCCTCCTGGTCCTCCTGATCCTCCTGGTCCTCCTGGTCCTCCTGTTCCTCCTGTCCTCCTGGTCTTCCTGTGCTCCTGGTCTTCCTGGTCCTCCTGATCCTCCAAGTCCTCCTGTGCTCTGTTCCTCCTGATCCTCCTGTCCTCCTGGTCTTCCTGGTCCTCCTGATCCTCCTGATCCTCCTGGTCCTCCTGATCCTCCTGTCCTCCTGGTCCTCCTGATCCTCCTGTCCTCCTGGTCCTCCTGGTCCTCCTGATCCTCCTGTCTTCCTGGTCCTCCTGATCCTCCTGATCCTCCTGGTCCTCCTGATCCTCCTGATCCTCCTGGTCCTCCTGATCCTCCTGATCCTCCTGGTCCTCCTGATCCTCCTGTCCTCCTGGTCCTCCTGATCCTCCTGGTCCTCCTGGTCAGCTGTCAGTCACTGCTGCCAGAATCTGCCAACTCCAGTCGAACACCGTCAGGATACCGGGACAGCTTCCGGGACCGGCCCCGGGCCCTCTGGGGTCTCACCAAACCCGGACCAAGCTGTCAGACCAGGTCACCTCGTTCTGAACTGAAACCAGATTCAGCAGCGGCAGGGATGGCTTCAGATGCTTCAGATGTTTCAGACGTAGAGCAGAAAGTTTACAGCTGCCACGCTGTTTCCTGTTTGGAACGGTGAGCAGAAAACCAACCAATCAGCGTTCAGCGATCGGGCGTTCGGGAACGTCACCGCTACGGTAGCGGAGCAGCAGTCCAGCAGTGTCCTCGCTGGACTTTTTGGACATGAACTGCTGGATTTAACATTACAGACATAACCACTGACTGTGGAACAGTTTAGCCACAAATTCACAGAGTGACGGGACACGGTCAGTTCAGACCGAGTCATATCATCATGTCACCATATAGATAAATACTGGGACCCGACTGCCGGCACGGCCTCGATCCGGACCCAGCAGCTTTATGTCCTCATCTAAACCAGTGGTTGGTCCGCTCTGATAGCTCTACCGCTATCCGGTCACCGTTTCTGGTAACAGACGGTAACGATACAGGCTCATACAGGAATATATATATGTATGTATATATTTATATATAGATAGATAGATAGATAGATATATAAATATGTAGTATGACCCAGTCCAGCAGATGACCCACACCTTTTGTGTTGTGTCGAAGAACAGCCGACTGTGCGTTGGTGTGTTAATGCTGTGGAGTCTGAACCTGCCGTAAAGCTTCAGCATCCGTTGTTTCTTCTTCAGGTGCAGGATGCTCCATGTATGGTGGTGACAAGGTCTACCTTGGGGTTCGTGTCAGGATGCCAGTCAAGGATCTCCTGAGAAAAATCCGCGTAGCCCAAGGCTGCAAACCTCAAGATGTTAAGGTAATATTGTGTTTAAGTGGACTTAGCTCTGTGACAAAACATAGTAGTTGCTGCTGGTAAAGATATTCATGTGTAGACACAATCACGAGGACTAAAGTGGTTTCCCTGTTGGTTGCTACAGGCCAGCCCTGATCCTGTTTGATACACAGAGGACATGTAGTTGGTTTGGCTTCATTTTATTGTATTTATTGCTTCTGTATTGATTATTGCGTAATCGGTATCGACCGATGTGTGAGCATATTAAGCCCATTATCAAGCAGCCACGTCAGGGGGCGGCCCAGTGTTGTTCAATAAGATAACTTAACTTAACTTAAGAATTTTTCTGTATCATTTGTTATTATTAAGCTGTTATGGGGCGGCAGTAGCTCAGTCTGTAAGGACTTGGGTTAGGACGCGGAGGTCACCGGTTCAAGTCCCCCATGGACCAAGACCAACTGGTTGCTGGAGAGGTGCCAGTTTACCTCTTGGGCACTGCCGAGGTGCCCCTGAGCAAGGCACCAAACCCCCAACTGCTCTGGGTGCTTGTCAGGAGCAGCCCCCTCACTCTGACATCTCTCCATTGACATGTATATGTACTGTGTGAAAGGAAAACAGAGTGTAAAACTGAATTTCCCCACTGTGGGACTAATAAAGGAATATCTTTCTTTCTTTATATTTTATTAGATGGAGGAAAAACAAAAAAACAGGATAAAAAAATCAAATCAGTCTACCTCTAAGTTCAGTCCTCACTTTTACTCTTTACTTTGTTTGGCTTTCTAAGCATGATGCACAGCAGCATATCAATGTCAGCCTCTTTATCCTTCTTCTGAAACCTTAGATTTCTGAGTCCTTCCCTTCATTTGGTTACCGCCTTTTTATGCACGACGAGCTACACCCCAGTCTGCTTGAAGGAGGTCTGTTCAGAGCAGTTATTTGGTGTATTCATTGTGTTTACCTGCCTATGATATGCTGAGCTGTAGGTGTAAAAGCTCCTCTGACCTCCCCAAGCAGTTTCTTTTTGTCTGTTAGGCATAAAATGTCTACTAGTATCCTGCAAGCAGAGAACGGTTATGTTTGTGTGGAAAAATATGAAGCTTATAAAAGACAACTCAGGCTGATGCAACTCTTGTTGTTTTTTCTTTTCACACAAATGTGTGAACACAGGAGAAATACAGCAAAACAGTCAAAGGTCAGTAAAACCCAGATCTGTGAGAGTTAATAATTCAGGTGTGGTGCCTTGCAGAGTTTTGTTCCTGTTTTAGCAGTTAATGAGCTCCACCGCCGCTGGCAGTTTCCTCCCACAGCAGCCTGATTGAGTCCAGGCAGGTATCTGAGAGGCCTGCTCGCTGTGGCTGAGTGGTCCTTCATGCCGTTAGCGTGTAGAAAGTCCTCTTTACAGATACATGTTGTTTAGTATCAAAGATTTGTTTTGTACATCCAGAACAAAATGCCGTATAATGGTTCCACCGGACTGAAAAGTAAGAGGGCGGACAGACCAAGATCCCTGTGAGCAACAGCTGAATAAGAAAAGAGGAAATCAGCAGTCATTGGTAAAAGAAACTGGAAGCTTCTCATCAAAATATGTGCAGATATAAACAGGAACAGGTTCCTCAGGTGCACAATAGTGCAGCCAATAACAAGCTGGAGTGTACAGCTGCAGTGTGTTGCTTTAGCAGAGCTCCTCTTATAGGAGGTTAGTCCAGGGTTAGTGCTCAGCTGAACATACCCTACTGTGGGCTGATCTCAGTTTAAACCTCCTCAGTCTATAAGATAAGATAAGATGAACCTTTACTAATCTAACCACTGAGCAGACTGCAGAGGGCCCAAAACAAAAAGAAAAGGTCTCTATTTGGAGCCCAGTTGCACCGTTGTGGTTCAATAATGACACTTTTCTGTCCAAAATAAATGAAAAACAGAAATGACTCGATAGATAAATGAATGTCATTAAATGTAGACAAAATGCAAATAACAAATTAAAGTAAATATTAAAAGATAAAAATCTATATTTCTGTTTTATTTTGCTTTGTGTTAGTTCCTTAATTTATTTACTCTTCTGTTTAATTTTCTCTTTTATTTAATTATATATAATTTATTTTTAATTTTGGATTTTTTAAATTAATATTTGCATTTATTTTAGCATTTATTAATTATGTATTTTTGCATTTATTTAATTATTTTATGTTTATTTGTAAATATTTATATATAACTTATGTATATTTACTTATTTCTGTATTTTCTCTTAGCATTTCATTTCACCCCTTATTTATTTCCCCAAACTGATGATATGTAAATACATGTTTTAAAATAGTTTAGTTGTAGTTTATTTAGTTTATTCATTCTGTCAATAAAAACAAAAAACAGAAGACCTTCTAAAATAAGACATCAGAATGAAAGGGAAGAAAATCTTATATATAATCTGCCCCTTCCCGACACACAAATCATAGAACAAATAATAATTTGTTTGACAACATATAAAAAAAAAATAATAATAATAAAATAAAACAAAGAGGTAAAAAAAACAATGAAACTAGAAACAGCTGCAGGCCAACTTACAGACACTTACTGTTACTTATATTTGTTTTCTAAGAATCAAAACAAGTTAACACAATTCTCTTTATTTTGTTAACATCGTATTTTTAACCTTTTTTTAAACACAACAAATGAATTAGCATCTTTAATTTCTGTCTCCAAATTATTCCATAAACAGAAACACATCGTTCCAACACTTTCGTTCTGCACCTTGGTTTTATAAATATTTCAAATCCTTTTAACTCATAATTACTTTGCCTTTTAATAAATCTGTTTTGTATATTTTCTGGTAAATTTTGTTTTTGAGCTTTATACATTAGCTTTAACACACTATAAAATAAAATAAATGCAAAAATAAATTAATAAATGAAAAATTAAAGAAAATAAATACATAAATAAATAAAAGGGAACATTTAACAGAAGAGTAAATAAATAAGATCATTAATACAAAGATAAATAAATACAGCAATATAAAACACATCAATTTATGTCACGTTCTGTCACAAAATTAATGGCTATGTTTAATTTTAATATTTTTGTTATGTTTAATGACATTTATTTCTTCATGGATTTATTTATTACTTATTTATATGAAGTTCCAGCAGTAGTCTCCGCTGTCACGCAGCGCTGTGGGGACCTCGACCTATTTTAAATGTAAATGATATAGTTGCTGTCTGACGGTTTTATCTCTATTAAAATAGTTATTATTGAAGGAAAGCAGAAGAGCATCAACATGGCCGCTGAGTCCAAGCTTCTGAACGGCAGCGTACGTTCTGCGGAGACTCAGCTGGTGTAGCTCATCAACCAACAGGAACAAGAACCTGCTCGACACCAGCCTGCAGGGTGTCAGCTAACTTACTGTTGACTTTTCTCAGCCTTCAACTTGACACTTTCTTCCACAGGAGACAAGCAACGAATCAAAACTCGCACGGGCCGAAGAACTACCAAGGTGAGTGTTGAAAAGCCCGGGCCCGGGTCGGAGTCGGGGGAGGTTTAGGGAAAGCTGTGGATCACGGGTCAGGTTTGAGGAGCTGCTCAAATAACTTCTGGATACCTCGGCTGTCTTTGGTTTGCAGAAAAAGCTCTCCACAAAAAGCCTGGAGGAGCTAGCAATCATCGTTGAGGTGCTGGAGGAGGATCTCAGGACCGGCAGCACCTGCCACTCCCCTCCCCAGTCTTTGTCCTGCTCCAACCCTCCAGTGTCTCCTGACTGGTCCCCAGCTGGTGAGTCACTGGACCGGAACCACATTCATGTAGTCAGCGCGATAATAACCCCTTAACATTCATTTGTTTTACTAATTTCTTTAACGCAGTCACACAACTTGTGATTTTTAGGTTGTAGTGGGCTCAGATTTAAAGCCAGAGTGAAGATCCGCTATATCACATCTGAAAGTAGAAACCGAAGGAATCCACTGGTACCGGCCACGTCAGGAAGGAGGTTAAAAACGCTGTCATGCCATGTTCAGAGGGGTCTGTTGACCTCTGACCTCCAGATGTGTGGATGTAAATGGGTTCTCTGGGTCCCCACCAGTCTCCCCTTTACAGACATGCCCACTTTATGATAGTCCCAGTCAGTCTGGATCAAGTCCTAGTCAAGTCAGCACTCTGACACACTGACAGCTGTTGTTGCCTGTTGGGCTGCAGTTTGTTCTGATTGGAGCAGATTGTTGATGCTAAAGTCAGAACCTGGGAGGGTTTCTGGACAATATCTGGTATTGATTAGTGTTGGTATTGATTTACAACTATAAATCTGCCTTTAAGGTACATTTTGAAGAGATTAAGTGACAATCACTAGTAACTGTAGACAGTGATGCATGATTAAATATTTTTATCAAGTGACAGCCCTTTTTAAAATAGAGCCTTGATAAGTATGTTGACAGCCACTGCTGTCACCCCTCACAAGCCTTATCTTCTCATTACAGTTTCAGGGTACAACAGTGATGAGTCTGATGAAATAATCCCCAGCCCCCAGACCTACATGACCTACTCACCAGGCACAGCAGAGTACCACACCCTGTCCCTTCCTGGCTTCATGCACACCGGCCTCCAGCCTCCCAGCATCGGAAACATTTGGAGAGTTGGCGGAAGAGGTCGGGAGGGGGGGCGACCCCCAGAACCAGGACTGGAACCGGAACAACTCGGCTTTCTTCTGGGCACAGCTTCAGAGAGAGGAGAGCCAGCTCAGCGACATGTCCGACGCCGTCCTGCTGGCCCCCGACGGACACGGCAAGACGTAAGTTCGGTGCCTTTGGGTTGGTGTGGGAATGATACAGCCCACTCAGTGAAGTGCTGTACATTCGAAGACAAAATCTAAAAACACAGACAAACATATCAGCAGGAATAACAAACATAAGAATAAAGTAGTATATTGTAAGTCTTTAATAATATTAATGAGTGACGTCCGACTAATACTCAGCTGCTTCAGTTTGGTGCTCCGGTGTTGTGCATGCCGGCTCCCTGTCACACTGCCATGACTTACCTGGACAGGTCACTAACGTTACCTACACTGTGGTTCGGTTGGTTGAGCTCGCTCAGGCCTGCAGACGTCTTGCAGTCCTACTTTGTCTTCTTGCGTTGAGAGATGCCTCTCCTAACTACATGGTATATAGCCCAGGGTCAGACCTGTTATCCTCCAGAGTCAGTGCTGTGTTTTGTGTCACTGAAGGCTCTTTTTTATATATAATATGTATAAATATGTCTGATTGTTCCTGTCTCTCCAGAGCTCTCCATAAAGTGGCGTGTGTCGGGAAGAGGGCTCTGGGCTACGCCATCGCAAAAAGGATGGCAGCAGTCAACAGCCTGGACCTCAAAGACTCCGATGGAATGGTAGAGTACAGATACACCCCAGATTTACATCTCTAGTTTTTGTGTATAAATCTGTTATTTCAATAATATGTTTCTGTGATTATTGGCACCAACTTCCATAGGCTTTTATCCCCAGTATACAGTATATACAATATATATTGTATGTGTGTAATGTGGCACAAAAGAGAGAGATTTTTTGTAATTGCCTTCCATGTAGTAGTAGTATACGATGTACTACTATCTACTTCCTGAGGTTTACAAAGCCTAGTATAGGAAATCCTGAACATGCTTATCCTTTCTGTAAAATTCATATTTGTGAGCAAAAAAAAAAGGATTACAGAAAAACCAAGTACACTGACCTTCCTCCCCCCGCGGTGCTAAATAAGACAGTATGCCTCTAACTGAATCTCTGCCTCAGGTGGTTTCTTCACATCGGTTGGATCATGTTACATCCTCAATTACTGTAATTTTTACAATTAGGTGCCAGGTCTCACATATGCTGCTTTAATTGCAAACGGAAAGCCAGTTTACGCAATATAATATCATTGCGTGATGCGTACTGTTTATGGCAGGTGTGTTTGGACTGATACCTGGATGATATTTAAGTAGCAGTAACGACTAACCGCAACCTAACATAACTGTTCCTATTAATGTGGAACAGGGTTCATGTCTGAGTGATGTCTTTACAACATTTTTCAAGCAAGTTTGCATGTTTTGTCACCACTGGACAACCCCTGTTAAAGCTGCAGGGGGTAGAAATGGAGCAAATGGGATTTTTAAAAAAGTTATTTATCTGAAACGGTCACTATATCCTGACATAAGAGCACGAGACAGGTAATCTGAAACGAGTCATGTGTCTCGGTGTCATCCGGCGCTCTTAATGGCATCTGCAGTATTTCACAGACCGGAGGAAAACCAATCAGAGCTGATCTCCGGTCGTCAATCACTCGCAAACTCAGATGAAACAGTCAAACAAGGCGAGGCTGATCTACTGTAATGCCTCTTTCTCTCCTTCACAAACATCTTGTTTAGCTGTAAAATTAGAAAGTTTATGACCCATCAGTACCAAGCACCGCCCACTAACCAGAGCACAGCCAATAGGAACACTCTCTCCCTGAAATAACCTGTGATTGGCCAAAATCTCTCATCACAGGTTAGATTTTTAAAAGCCTGAAAAACGTCTGGTTTTCTCTCAGAGCACTTCAGTGACAACATGCTGAAAGGTTATTATGGGATTTTTGCCCAGTGATGCCAAAAACATTGTGCCTGCTGAAGTTTTATGGCTCTGTGTTTGCAGACCGCCCTCCTCCATGCAGCAAAGCACAACCACCACCTGATGGTAGCAGATCTGATCCATCTGGGGGCCAACGTCAATGAGACCAACAACTCAGGAAAGACCTGCCTCCACCTCAGTGCAGAGAAAGGCTACGTCAGAGTCCTGGAGGTGAGAGCCTTGTTTATATCTCCACTGATCAAAATGCATTGGGATGGAGGCTGTTTGTCATGTGGCACGTGGTATTTTAGACACTACTGATGGGATCTGGGCACAACATGAGCAAACAATACGCCTCCTCGGTGGGCCCCGGGTAGGGCTGTCAAAGCTAGCAATTATCATGTGTTAATGCAAATTCAGAGTGAAGACAGTGGTGTCATATGAAGCCCTAACCCGAAAGAATCCATCGGTACCAACCACCCCATCCTGACTTGTTGTGGAGGAGGTTAAATAACAGGCCAGCTTCAAAATTAGCCGAGGAAAACCTGTCATGGCCGGTGAATGTAAATGGGTTCTCTGGGTCCCCACCAGTCCCCCTTTACAGACATGCCCACTTTCTGATAGTCCCAGTCAGTCTGGATCAAGTCCTAGTCAAGTCAGCACTCTGACACACTGACAGCTGTTGTTGCCTGTTGGGCTGCAGTTTGCCATGTTCTGATTGGAGCAGATTGTTGATGCTACAGTCAGAACCTGGGAGGGTTTCTGGTCAATATCTGTCATTGATATCATATCATATCAATATTATATGTCACTGATTAGTGTTATTAATTGATTTCGTCATAAATGTACCTATTATTCTCAGCTCTGATGTTGAAAATGTTATTGAATACTTGACAAGATACATTTTGAACATGAAAAATGTGCAACTGATTTGTGATAAATTGTGATTAGGGAAACTAATTTTGAAGTTTTTTTAACCGATAACTGACCGTCGTTAACCCTTCCTGCCCGCTGTAGCGTAACTTCAGCTAGTTTCCGACAGACGGTGTGTGTGTGTGTGTGTGTGTGTGTGTGTGTGTGTGTGTGTTGGTGGTGTTGTAGCTGTGAACGTAGCTGTAGCAGACAGTGTGTGTGTGGTGGTGAGTGTGTGTGTGTGTTGGTGGTGTTGTAGCTGTGAGCGTAGCTGTAGCAGACAGTGTGTGTGTGGTGGTGGTGGTGAGTGTGTGTGTGTTGGTGGTGTTGTAGCTGTGAACGTAGCTGTAGCAGACAGTGTGTGTGTGGTGGTGGTGGTGAGTGTGTGTGTGTTGGTGGTGGTGAGTGTGTGTGTGTGTGGTGGTGGTGGTGAGTGTGTGTGTGTTGGTGGTGTTGTAGCTGTGAACGTAGCTGTAGCAGACAGTGTGTGTGTGGTGGTGGTGGTGAGTGTGTGTGTGTGTTGGTGGTGTTGTAGCTGTGAACGTAGCTGTAGCAGACAGTGTGTGTGTGGTGGTGGTGGTGAGTGTGTGTGTGTGTTGGTGGTGTTGTAGCTGTGAACGTAGCTGTAGCAGACAGTGTGTGTGTGGTGGTGGTGGTGAGTGTGTGTGTGTGTTGGTGGTGTTGTAGCTGTGAACGTAGCTGTAGCAGACAGTGTGTGGTGGTGGTGGTGAGTGTGTGTGTGTGTGTGTTGGTGGTGTTGTAGCTGTGAACGTAGCTGTAGCAGACAGTGTGTGTGCTTGGTGGTGGTGAGTGTGTGTGTTGGTGGTGGTGAGTGTGTGTGTGTGTGGTGGTGGTGGTGAGTGTGTGTGTGTTGGTGGTGTTGTAGCTGTGAACGTAGCTGTAGCAGACAGTGTGTGTGTGTGTGTGTGTGTGTGTGTGTTGGTGGTGTTGTAGCTGTGAACGTAGCTGTAGCAGACAGTGTGTGTGTGGTGGTGGTGGTGAGTGTGTGTGTGTTGGTGGTGTTGTAGCTGTGAACGTAGCTGTAGCAGACAGTGTGTGTGTGGTGGTGGTGGTGAGTGTGTGTGTGTGTTGGTGGTGTTGTAGCTGTGAACGTAGCTGTAGCAGACAGTGTGTGTGTGGTGGTGGTGGTGAGTGTGTGTGTGTTGGTGGTGTTGTAGCTGTGAACGTAGCTATAGCAGACAGTGTGTGTGTGGTGGTGGTGGTGAGTGTGTGTGTGTTGGTGGTGTTGTAGCTGTGAACGTAGCTGTAGCAGACAGTGTGTGTGTGGTGGTGGTGGTGAGTGTGTGTGTGTTGGTGGTGTTGTAGCTGTGAACGTAGCTGTAGCAGACAGTGTGTGTGTGGTGGTGGTGGTGAGTGTGTGTGTGTTGGTGGTGTTGTAGCTGTGAACGTAGCTGTAGCAGACAGTGTGTGTGTGGTGGTGGTGGTGAGTGTGTGTGTGTTGGTGGTGTTGTAGCTGTGAACGTAGCTGTAGCAGACAGTGTGTGTGTGGTGGTGGTGGTGAGTGTGTGTGTGTGTTGGTGGTGTTGTAGCTGTGAACGTAGCTGTAGCAGACAGTGTGTGTGTGGTGGTGGTGGTGAGTGTGTGTGTGTTGGTGGTGTTGTAGCTGTGAACGTAGCTGTAGCAGACAGTGTGTGTGTGGTGGTGGTGGTGAGTGTGTGTGTGTTGGTGGTGTTGTAGCTGTGAACGTAGCTGTAGCAGACAGTGTGTGTGTGTTGGTGGTGTTGTAGCTGTGAACGTAGCTGTAGCAGACAGTGTGTGAACAGTTTAACTGTTGTTGTGTAACTGTGAATAAATGCTACGAGGCTACAAGCTACAACTCCTCAGCAGGAAGTCCAGAGCCAACTTCCTGTATCTGCGCCGGCTCTCTTAAGGTGGACTCTTAAGGTGGACCAGCTTTTCTCCTTAAAGTGACAAGCTGCTCCTCTGAGTTTTTCTCAGCTTCTTAATTAATTATTAATATTTCTTTTACCCCTTTAACCAATAGCGTTAATCAGTTAACGGTTAATTATTAAGTATCTTAACTGACTGATCTTAACTTAGTTCCAGGACGTCCAGTATAAAAATGAGAAATTACAGGAACGGTTTTGGAAAATGATATTTCTGTAACAGTAGCTTGCCCGTTGGCTAAGAGAATGACTGTGTTGGTTTTGGGCTCATAGTTCACAGGCACATACCAGTCACATATAGTTTAATGAGAGACCTGATCCTGTTCGTCACTCGCTCGGTGCTACAGATATGGATTCCTGTGATCCAGACCGACAGGATATTCAGGTACATGCGTCTGTGCTGTAGTTGGTAAAAACTCTGTAAACAGGTCAAATGAATAGCTGCGGCAAAAACCAACGCAGCCGGTTTTGTAAGATTCAATAACTGTGTGCAGCGTGTTATTTGTTTTTATAGGTGACGATAAATAGCAGCTTGGCTAACCTGTCATTTACAGCGTTTACCACAGAAGTCTGTTCTATTTGTGGCGTTCGCTCAATCAGTGTGAAAAACACAGCTTTCAAAATAAGTGTCCTCTTCCAGCTGTGCTCATTTTTATAGCACAGTTAAAATGCACACTGCAGATGTTGTTTGACAAGGCAGATGTGTTCAAAGGTCAGGTGAGTTTCTTTTCCCCTTATCTGTGTTTTAATGACTTGCCATGTTTCAGAGTGGAAACGTGGTGCCGGTACGTTTTCACCATAGATTTAAAACTGTAGATGGTAGGATTCACGTCATGTTTCAGTCATGAAGATAATCTCATTTACATTGCAAACAATTTTATTTATTCACTTTCGCCTGAACTTAATGTGAAAGAACTGTCTGTGGTGTTCTGGCTAATATACTACATTAAATAATATGTTTTATGTAGAAATCCTAAACAGTTTCAGCAGCTGTACTACGAAGTGAGCCGAAGACAGTCTGGGTTTGCAGATGTTGTTTGAACAGCCCCTCAAACTGACACGTGTGTGAAGCACATGACCAGTCACAAACAAGTCCGCTGACTCGCAGCCCGACAGGCAGAGCAGCACATTCACAAAGGAAGAGCAACACGAAGACGTTAAACACAAATCCGGCCTACAAGGAGCACAGCTGCAGCTGCCAAATACAGGAAGAGCCGATGTGTTAATGTGTGAATTAACAGACTCACTGATGGTCGTCTTACATCGTCGACATGTGTAAATAGCTTTCAGAAGTGGAATGGATGAATTATGGCCATTATTATGGTCATTATGGCCTTTGACAGCGTTATGGCATGTATGACTATTTCAGCCTTCTGTGTGTAATATTGTCATACGCTCTGGAGCAGCATCAGTTACCATGTCGATCTACCCTGGTAAGAAGTGAACCGCCGTCATAGGGCTGAAAACTCAGAGTTAACCCTGACGTTACCACACTAACCCCAAATCCTGCTGCGTAGTCCAGGCCCCTGGTGGCAGAGCCCTGCTGACTGTAAATGAGGAGTTGTTTTAGTTGGTCAAGTCAGTTTTCTTTGGGACGGTTAATGAGCTTAATCAGCTGAACTCCCGATTGTCTTTCATTTTCATTACAAGGTAACATTACGGACGTGAACTTTACTATGATAATGTGGAGAAATTGGCCTGACATCAAAACCTCTGTTCAGCTAACAGATCAATGCTGTTGAGCTAGCAGTCAGCAGCAGCTTTGACTGACAGCTCAGCCGCTCTGTTGCATGCTGGTAACGGTGCAGTCAGCTAGTTCACTAACTTTTATACTGTTATCTGACCTAAAAGTACAAAATAAATCTCTCGTGCTCTCCACTGACATCGCTGGGATACAGTTGCTGCCCTTAGGTGGAAATTGTAAGCAGCACCCGGGTAAGATGGCAGGTGATGATCCATCAGTTATGATGTAATGTCGCATCTACTGTTTTCTATCTGTGACTTTTTACTGAATATCTTTTGGGTTTTGGTCAAAACAAGCATTTTAAAGACGTCACTTTGAGGCCGGGAAAATTATGAGGAGCTTTTTTCACTGATTTTTTTTTTTCACTTTTCTAAATGATTAATCATTTAATTGCTAAAATTATAGACAGATTAATTGCTAATGATAATAAGCATTAGTTCCAGCACTAGTTTAGACTTTACAGTACACTGGTCATGTAGATCTATCGAACCTCACAACAAGAATACACTCTCCTGTCTGCCTACCGCCATGTGAAGGCGTCAGGTATGAATACCAAATCTAAAGCATTACCGTGCACGCTAAATCACGTGGGTGTAACTCACTTAAATCTCACGCATCCTCCACGAAGCGCTCAAACATCCATGCTCTCGTTCACCGTGCCGTACAGCTTTCTGGTTTGTGGTTCAATCATCAGCAGTGTAGGAGTTTTATCACATCTACACAGATAAAATGGGAATTACATTACATCTCATTGAATTTACATCTTTGAAGAAACTGAAAGCTGCTGCAGCTTTTTTACATCTTAAAGCTGCAGAGCGGACAACTGGAGCCAATATGATTTTAAGTTATTTTTATAAAATGGTGAGTGTATGCTGACAGTAGTGCATGAGGCAGGTAATCTGAAATAAATCCTGTTCCTCCGGTGTCCTCCGGTGTCCTCCGGTGTCCTCCGGTGCTGCGAACGGCATCTGTAAGTTTTCACAGACTGGAGGAAAACAACCAATCAGAGCTGATCTGGAGTCTGCCCAGAGTCCCAGCTGCTGGAGCGCAGCCAGTAGGAATCCTGGATGGTAACGCTGTCTCTCTGAAATGACCTGTGATTGGTCAAAGTCTCCCTCATGGTCAGATTTCTGATCACAGAGCCACGAGGACGAGCAGAAGTCCAGTTTTCTCTCAGAACACTTGAATTACATCAGTTATGATGGAACCTTTACCCAGTGACACCAAAAACAGACGCTGTGGATGCGTTTGGACCGGTACTGTACAGCTGGACCTTGAGCAGCTCGGCTGTAGGCGGCTCATCTGGGGATTATTTTGTCTGTGTGATGCTCACGTTTCTCAGCAGAAATAGACAGTGAAATGGTCTGTTGAGTCCACTGTGGACGCCACACCGGTACACTGCCCGGTGAGCAGCGTGGCAGCTCGAACCCGTTAACATCGACCCAAAATGAAAAGCCAAAGGTTCCATGACGGTGGGAGTCTGTACATAACCACAGACAAGCTGTGTGGGTGTAATGTAGCTCACTGGTGGTATCTCTCCCGAGTGTGTGTGTGTGTGTGCTCAAATCTATGCAAAATCGATGTCATAGCTGATCGAGTCAGCGATGAAGCCGGTGTAGCCGGTGCCCACCCCTACAGCGTGTCATGGAGAGCAGGGTTTAAAGACCTGATGCTGCTCTATGGATCGCTGTGGAGTGTGTGTGTCCTGTGTTTAACCAGTGTGTGTGTTTCTCTTTTAGGTTCTAAAACACACAATGATGGATGGTGTGTATGTTGACGTTGAAGCCACTGATAACTCTGGTAAGTACTGTCCCCTTTCAGATCCTTGAGGCTACTAAATAATAATGATAATAATGATGATAAATTAGATGTATATAGCTCTTTTCCAAAACACAGGTTTACAAGAAGTGATTGGACCAACATGAAGATCCTCAGCTTCAGACTAAAGAGTAGAGCTGTAGTGAACAGTTGGAAGCTTCATTCATAACGTAGATATTCAGTTCATCTTGTTTAAACCTGATATTTCTGCTTGGTTGCAGATGAAGATCAGGCCACACTAAGATAAGATAAGATATTCCTTTATTAGTCCCACAGTGGGGAAATTTACAACTACAGTTTTATACTGTTAGATTCCAAACATTTCCATTAACTCCACAATGTTTGAATGTAGATGTAACAGTTTAGAAAATGAACAACATGTTTTTCTCCATGACGATGTTCTGCCTCTGTCCATATTTGTTTCAAAAACAACCTTTTCACTGCGGCCAACAACCGGCTTGGCCCACCCAGCAGACAGGAAGCTGTCGGCGGCGGCGGCGGCGGCGGCGTCAGGGAGCGGTTCTAGTGAATTCCAGTCATCCGAGTGTTTGTGTGTTCTCAGGAATGAGTGTCCTCCAGTGTGCGTCCGTGGCTCTGAAAGCCACAGTACGTAAGCTGGAATGCAGTAAATCCGCCATCCACACCAGACTGCACACGCTGCGCCAGGAGCAGATGCTGGAGACGCTGGAGTGCCTGCTGCAGATGGGCAGCTACCTTCATACCACGGTAACGACTCATAGATAATCACTAGGACTTCAGATCAGCCATGATCAATCTATCAAGTCAGATTGTTTACGCTGTCACGATGGAGATGATACTGAACGAGATGTGTTGCACAATTATGGCCAAAATGGTATCACAATTATTATCAACATTGATAATGATTATTTATAGATTAAATGTGCAGAGCGCTGCACTCACTTCCACATCGAGCTTCATCCCAACTGTTTAAATGTTATCTTTTTTAGTGTCATCTATAGTGATTATTTGTGTAAAAATGCATATTTCAAATGATCAGGAAATATTTTTTGTATTTTAATTTATTTATTTATTTATTTATTAAGTTTCTTAGAGCTAATGTTAGGCGTTGAACGGGTCATAATTCCCTCTCTATTATCTACCTTATCCTTCTGTAAAAACTTCTCCTTCAAACAACTGGATTTATTCAAGTTTCTCACCAAAAACTACATTTTTTACACATCATGGTAGCGTTGTAGTTTGCCATCGCCACCGAGCAGAGCTTGAATGCCCGACAGAGTAACTCCGTAGAATCTCCGTTAACGGAGAGACGAGCCTGGTTGACGGTTCATCTCCAGCTACTAGTTTAGGAAGCGCTTGATTTATGCAGCAGAGTTTTTTTTAACGTCAGTATCGCAGTTGATCGTGTTCAGTTAATTGTAGGAAGCCAACATGGTTTATTGTGATGAGGGGAAAGCCGCTGACTGAGCTCCTGCGAGGTCGGACCAGCAGACTTGTCGGCAGCCGGATAGCGGCTCTGGCGACTCGCCCCGGTCCACCAACAGTTGTAGCCAGGAGACATTTACACTGAATAAACAGTGCTGAAGACATTCGGTGCAGTTGTTCCTTGTTTGTAGTTCAGCTTTTTGGCAGGGTGGCGGATGATGAAGTGTGTGAACAAATAATGAGTCAATGTTGATTCTAAGCGGTAAACAAAATGTACCTGGTGTGTACTGACGAAGCCATCGGCCTCGTTCCCCCACCTCCCACGTCATTACGGTCTGAAGACGAGTGGACTCAAAGACCGGAGCCACTCGACTCAGCTCTCCTCTGAATGCGACGGCTCGATTTTTAGATGTACTTACTGTCAACACCAAGCTAGCAGAATGCCTTTAGGGACTGGATCGTCCCTCCTCCAGCTTCTGCTGGTGCAGGAGTTGAAAGGCTTGAGAAACAATAGAATACCATGAGAGGATTAAAACTAGTGACTAAAGTCAACATTTCCACTCATCCGACACGTTTACCTCTGAAACATAATGAATGCCAGTCGGCTTCAGCTACAGTTTACTTTGAGCTTAATGACAGTAATTGGCTGTAGCCTGCAGCAAAGTGTAGTGTTAGCATGCCAACGCTTAAACCCCAACTGAAGCAGGGCTGAGACAGAGGACAGACAGAGGACAGACAGAGGACGGACGGACAGAGGACAGACAGAGGACGGACAGAGGGGGGGGACAGACAGAGGACGGACAGAGGACAGAGGGACGGACAGAGGACAGACAGAGGACGGACAGACAGAGGACGGACAGACAGAGGACGGACAGACAGAGGACGGACAGAGGACGGACAGAAGAGGACGGACAGACAGAGGACGGACAGAGGACAGACAGAGGACGGACAGACAGAGGACGGACAGAGGACAGACAGACAGAGGACGGACAGAGGACAGACAGAGGACGGACAGACAGAGGACGGACAGAGGACGGACAGAGGACAGACAGACAGAGGACGGACAGAGGACAGACAGAGGACGGACAGACAGAGGACGGACGGACAGAGGACAGATAGAGGACGGACAGAGGACGGACAGAGGACAGACAGAGGACGGACAGAGGACGGACAGAGGACAGACAGACAGAGGACGGACGGACAGAGGACGGACAGACAGAGGACAGACAGACAGAGGACGGACGGACAGAGGACGGACAGACAGAGGACGGACAGACAGAGGACGGATGGACAGAGGACAGACAGACAGAGGACGGACAGAGGACAGACAGAGGACGGACAGACAGAGGACAGACAGAGGACGGACCGGACAGAGGACGGACAGAGGACAGACAGAGGACGGACAGACAGATGACGGACAGAGGACGGGAAGGTGAGCCATGTTGGACAGCGTAGAGCTGAGTCTGGTTCTGTACCGAGGATAAACCGTCGCGTTAAGTAACAGCACGGCGTTTCCTATTCCACCTCCCTCAGGTAGGCCTGTCGCTACCTGTCGCTACCTGTCGCTACCTGACGCTACCTGACGCTACCTGTCGCTACCTGACGCTACCTGTCGCTACCTGACGCTACCTGACGCTACCTGTCGCTACCTGTCGCTACCTGACGCTACCTGACGCTACCTGACGCTACCTGACGCTACCTGTCGCTACCTGACGCTACCTGACGCTACCTGTCGCTACCTGACGCTACCTGTCGCTACCTGTCGCTACCTGTCGCTACCTGACGCTACCTGTCGCTACCTGACGCTACCTGTCGCTACCTGAGCTACCTGTCGCTACCTGACGCTACCTGTCGCTACCTGACGCTACCTGACGCTACCTGACGCTACCTGACGCTACCTGTTCTACGCTACCTGACGCTACCTGTCGCTACCTGACGCTACCTGACGCTACCTGACGCTACCTGTCGCTACCTGACGCTACCTGTCGCTACCTGACGCTACCTGTCGCTACCTGTCGCTACCTGACGCTACCTGTCGCTACCTGACGCTACCTGTCGCTACCTGTCGCTACCTGACGCTACCTGTCGCTACCTGACGCTACCTGTCGCTACCTGTCGCTACCTGACGCTACCTGTCGCTACCTGACGCTACCTGTCGCTACCTGTCGCTACCTGACGCTACCTGTCGCTACCTGTCGCTACCTGACGCTACCTGTCGCTACCTGACGCTACCTGACGCTACCTGTCGCTACCTGACGCTACCTGACGCTACCTGACGCTCCGCTGCGGTGATAATGATTGGCTCAGCAGAGCAATATGCGCTATTATTGCATTTTTTTTTTCCTTTTTTCTTCATTCACCCTGGTTTCAGTGCTGTATAAATAAGCTTTAATGTTAGGGTATTATTAGGTATATTATATATATGTTTTAAATGACAAAGATGACAGTTTTAAAACTAATTATTTGTTTATTGTTAAATGCAGAACACAGAAGGTCAATGACGCGCAGCATTTCTTTCAGCTGCGCTTTGGTTACGCCTGGTTGCTAGGATACGGAATACCAAAATGTCAGCACTGCTTAGAGTACTGAGGTCGTATCTGAAAGTCCATGCTAATATAGTAGTATAGTCTAGTAGTATAGCAATGGTATGTCCAGAACCTTAGTATGAAACCAATATTACATGAATTACATACTATTTCATCTGAAATATTACAGTATGCATAAATATCCCACAATGCAATGCAGTAGTGATTACAATGTTCATAACAGACTGGCAGACAGCTCTGTAACAGCAACACTTCAGTTTAACTATAACTATAGTATAACATTATTATTATTATTATTATTATTTCTGTTACATTATTCTGAATCTCACTTCATCGTTTTGGTCACATGAGGTTGGCACAGGTTACCATGGTTACACGTTTCCAACCGGCAAGGAGGCTCACAGGAAGTGACGAAATAAATTACTGCTTAGTGCGTCCGAAAAGACATGCACTACTGTTTATATCATAGTACACATATACACAGATAGTACACATATTGAGTATGTAGTGGATAGTATGTAATTTCAGATGAAGCTTTGCTGTGGATGAAGCGACGACTGAAGCACTTGCTGTTCTGATAACATTTTCTTTAAGGCTATGTTAATATGTACTGCATACTGTATATTTAGGCTTCTAGAGACACTGACACAGAGACACGACTGATACAGACTTTTGACGAATAACTCATTTTTTCCTCTTTTTTTCAGAGGAGCCTGAGTATGCAACCTAGAATGGGTTGAGCGCCGGCACCTCCGCCCGGCAGGGCTTTCTGGAGACCCGACAGTAATGTTCTGAGTTGGTTCAGGCTTGAATTCACACGGACATTCACATGGAGAGCGTTTCTTTTCTCTCGATGCTTGGGTTCAGGCCTGTTATGTAAAGCATCTGGGGTTCTGTGTGTGGTGAAAATGCCTGACTTGCAACCAGGTATTTCTTGTAACCTGCACAGAAGCATCAGGTGCCCACTGGTTGGTTTCTGTGAAACTTCCATTGTTTGTTACATTGGAGTAACAGGTTGTCCTCAGTTAGTGTGTCTGGTTTTTAATTATATGACACACCAGTTTTAAGGCCAGTAGTGTTGTAACAGCCTGGCAGGGAGGATCAATATGTGAATAAGATTTTACAACATTTTCCCTCCTTACTGGGGTCCAGCTGGATTTAGAGCCATGTAATTTACATGTCAGATCTTATAAAGGACTTTTGTACTAGAGGACATTGCACATTTTTAGTAAGTAGTGTTTGGTGATGGGAGTTCTGGTTGTGTTTTCGAACTTGTCTGCACATGTAAACTGTACTACTGTCGACTGTAATGACGTCTGCCCACAGATTGTATGTAAAGAGGATCTCCACTTCCCCCCACCGTACAAAATGAAGCCGATATGTCCCGTATATGGGCACTGCCATCTTTTGGAGCCAGTCTGCGCAGTAGTGATCGGGGGGCCACACATCCACCCGACCCCATCGTGAGCACGGCCACCGCTTGTTAGCCTGAGCCACCTAGCTGCCGTAATATTTCTATAAATACCTTGATGATCACAAAACGTTGTACATTTCCAGGACCTCTGGCTCCTTGCTGTCACTCATCCCATTCCCTTTTTATAACATCAGATAACTAATTAAAACCAAACTTACCAGAAAAACCAACACTTGACGTACATCAGTGTGATAAGGACTACCGAAAATGACAGAAACCATCTCTGGGAAAAATGTATTTGACGTGCACTTTGACTTTTTAGTTTGGCCTAATCTCCCATCCACTAGCACAGAGGAGGCGGGCTCTATGACCTGCAGCCAGCCACCAGGGGGCGATAGAGACGTTTTGGCTTCACTCACTGGGAACTGACATGTCGTCCATCTTTACATACAGTCCATGGGCCTGTCTTTGACCTGTTGATTAATGCAATGATTGGTTGGGTTAGAGGAAACTATCAGATCGGTAAAAACCACATGATCTGTGCAGTCACTGAATTACTTCACTCTGATGCTATTTTAACTGAGCATCTTGATTTTATGGCTTTTATAAGGTGTAAGTAGATGCTAGTATACAGTTTGAGAGTTTTGTAATGTGGTGATGGGCAACGTGAGGGAGTTCAACACAGGTGACGGGAGCTTTTTTTACTCTGTGGGAGTATTTAAGGGTAGCAGATGGTCACTACATGGTAAACCACCGCTAGGATGAAATGTATGGAATAAAACCCCAGTCATGTACAGCATTTATCTATTAGGTTGATAGGTTGATAGATAGATAACAGGGGAGCTTTGTTTGCTGATTAAATAGAGTCATTAAAAGGTGAGAGTAGCCCACTAAATGTAATCAATAACTTATTTACTACGAGAGGTATGATTGTGTTCTTTTACAGTATCTTACATATTCATAATGCAGTGCATTACATTATAAGGATCAGTTTTCTTCTAAAAGTGCCGTTCTGTTACTCTGCAGGGAATATGGTATTTATCTGTAAGCGAACAATGAACTGCTGTAGCTGTTGTCATATATAGAGGCAGGTTGGGGGATTGTGGTTCCTGGTTGTACTGAGGTGTTTTCTATAGGCCTGTCAGTCCACTCATATATTTAATCCTGTTTAATTCATGATTGTCCATAGTTGATTGTTATTATTCACAAAGTAATCACATATTTTTATCTGTTCAAAATGTACTTTAAACGGAGATTTGTCAGTTATGTAATCTTCTTATCAACATGGGAGTGGGTAGATATGCTTGGTTTATGCAGATGTATATATTTATTATTGTAAATCAATAACAACACTAATCAATGGCAGATATTGTCCAGAAACCCTCCCAGGTTCTGACTTTAGCATCAAAAATGTGAGAGGAACTGACATATTTTTGGAGCTGGACACGTGAGGAAAGTTTGGGTTTACTGTAGATCACCCATAAGGAGTCATTGTGTGATTCAGCTTTCACCTTTAAAGATGTCACCACAAAGAATATATCGATTTCCAGCTGCTTATTATATTGTGTTAATACAGTAGTTGTGTAGCCAGTTATTACAGTTTGTCCAAACGTAGCATGAAAAACTGCACTTTTAAACACGGTGGTGGGTTTTGGTTTTGGTCATTACCACAACAATATTTGCATTTTCATCTGAAAGAGCTCAATAAACATCTGGGATCAGTAAACACTGTCATTCAACTTATTTACTGCTGAACTTGAAGGTGCCTGTCCCTGCAAAGTAAAGTATATTTAATAACCCACAGGAAGCACAGCGTATGATTTTAGATGGGTAAACACGCCTCCTGCTGTTACACGAGCACATGGAACACTACAGGAAGAGTTTCTCTATGTTTAAATCATGACGGAAACCTAACTAACAATCATACAGATGTGCTGTCTGGTTAAAGGGTCGAGCTCATTTCAGGTTTCCCTCAATTCAAAGTTTGAGTAGTTGGTATTTTTTTAATAACTGTCAGTATTTTGTAATTCAAGCGTTGAGAGAAAACTCGACTTCTGCTCCTCGTTTCGACTGTTTTCAGGTTTTAAACCTTAAATCTATCCTGTGATGGGAAACTTGGGCCAATCACAGAGAGAGATCCTACTGGTGGGCGGTGCTTAGTGTTTCCTCCACTGATCTCAACATGGCTGCCGGGTCACAAACTTTCTCATTTTACAGCTAAACAGTAACTACGAGATGTTTCTGAGACCATTACAGTAACAGAATATTGATCCATATCTGATGAGAGTTCAGAGTGATTGACAGCTGGTCAGAGACGTCAGACCCCAGATCAGCTCTGATTGGTTGTTTTCCTCCGGTCTGTGAAATCCTGTAGATGCCGTCAGGATCAGGACCCAGAGGACCAGGATTTTTTCAGGTTACTTGTCTCTTTACTGTCAGAATATAGTGACCATTTTATAAAAATATTTTTAAAATCATATTTGCTCCGTTTCTACCCTCTGCAGCTTTCAGTTATACGATGAAATGATTTTCTTTCTTGAATTATGTTAATGTTAAATGACCATAAACATTCACAGTCAGCATTATTATTGTGGTGAAATCTGAATTGGGGATGAGCCTAAACGGGGCAGGAAGCCGGCGGAGCAGCACATCCCTCGGGCGGTCGGCTCTTTGGTGTCTCACCTCGATCTGTCGGGGCTTGCTGGGCCAGTGTGGGCGGATGACTGAGCGCTTTGTTTCAGCTCAGTGGAAAACAGCCTTTACCTGGAAAAGAGAGCAATATGACCTCACCTCCCAGATACTGAGACTAACTCAGGCCAGGCTGACTCGCCAGGCCTCTGATAACCTTCTGATGTTCAAGTCACCACAACTAACTAACTGGGAGACTGAGGGGGTGGCAGGTAAGCAAGAAGACAGAAACAGAGCTGATGTCCACCTCAGAAACCAACAGTGGCCAACAGACCGACCGTTCAGGAAATCAACGAGGAGTTTGTGTGGGCGGGGAGTGGGAATGTGGAGCAGAAAGAATGTCAGGTGTTCACCTGAGGGGAAAAATAGTTTGGTTGGTTCATCAGACAGCTTCAATATTTCACTTTGATGAAAGGTGTAACTGCATGAAAGCTGTTGTTATGAAAGATTACGTGTAAGATAACATTAAATGGAAAATATGTCTGTAGAAAGAACCAGAAATCAGTCGCCTATAACTTTAATAAAAATACTTAAACAGTGATAACTTTTAGGTTTATTTTTTTAATAATTATATTTAACGTTGTATATGTTATTGTTTTATTATATATGATTGTCATTATTGAGTGAAATGTCCATCTATGTCCAAGCTCTTAATAAACAGCTTTTACATCATATACAGTTGTGCTCATAGTTTACATATCCTGAATATGAATGAGAGAATATGAATGATAACACAAAAACTTTTCCGTCACTCATGGTTAGTGGCTGGGTGAAGCCGTTTAATACCCAACAACTGTGTTCACTCTTTTTAAATCATAGTGACAACAGAAACTTCCCAGATGACCCTGATCAATAGTTTCCATCCCCAGGTCTTAACACCTGGTACTGAGGTCAGGAGACTGAGACGGCTTCTCCAGAACCTCCACTTTATTCTGCTGGACCCAATGACAGCTGGACTCGGCCTCGTGTTCTGGACCGTCGCCATGGTGGAACGTCCGAGTACGTCCCGTGAGCAGCTTCCAGCTGATGAGTGTGAATTTTCTCCAGTATTTTCTGATATCATGCTGCATTCATCTGACCATCAGTTTTGATGGAAGTTTCCTGCCTTTTAGCTCCCACATCCCCAAACATCAGCGATGGGCCTCCGTGTTTCCCAGTGGGAACGCCGTTCGCTCATCATCGGCCTCCGTGTTTCCCAGTGGGAACGCCGTTCGCTCATCATCGGCCTCCGTGTTTCCCAGTGGGAACGCCGTTCGCTCATCATCGGCCTCCGTGTTTCCCAGTGGGAACGCCGTTCGCTCATCATCGGCCTCTGTGTTTCCCAGTGGGAACGCCGTTCGCTCAGCATCGTTGTCGACTCCTCCAGATGCAGCGTTGATGGTTGTTTGGTCTCATCCCTCCAGATGACTTTGTTCCAGAGTTTTGAGGCTGGTCTCTGGGCTGTTTGGCGTATTGTGAGCCGGATGCTTTGTGGCGTTTGTGTAGTGACGGCTTTCTTCTGGCGACTCCACCGTGCAGCCCATTTTTCTTCAGCTGCCTCCGTATTGTGCATCTTGAAACAGCCACACCACATTTTTCAGAGTCCTGTATTTCAGCTGAAGTTCTTTGTGGGTTTTTCTTTGTATCCGTAACAGTTTTCCTGGCAGTTGTGGCAGAAATGTTTGTTGGTCTACCTGACCGTGGTCTGGTTTCAACAGAATCTCACTTTCCTCTTCTTCATCAGAGTTGATCACTGCTGATTGGCGTTGTCAGCTCCTTGGATGTCTTTTTATATCCCTGTCCTGTTTTAATATGCAGTAATAATGTCAACTTGTGTGTATATTATCAGCCCAAAACTTCAAGGGTAGCGTATGATCAGGGTCATTTGGGTAGATTCTGCTCTCATTATGATTTAAAAAGAGTGAACACAGTTGTTGGGTATTAAACGGCTTCACCAACCACTAACCATGAGTGAAGGAAAAGTTTTTGTGTTTTCATTCATATTCTCTGAAAAATGGCCAAGAAATCATAACTTGTGCCAGGGTATGTAAACTTTTGAGCACAACTGTACTTTTTCATTTTTGCAATTCTTTGATTCAGCTTGTTCACGCAGTTCATTAAACCCAACACAGTGAACACATCCAGTCAGGACACCCAACCCACTCAAAGTGGGTGACGTTAAAACACCTGCCATGATATCAGCGATATGGGCGCGGCCAGAGGTGCAGCAGGTTCTGGTGCTTCCAGTCCACAGAGGTGTACAGCTGTAGTTTTCTGTCCTGTTGACGTGTGCAGAGGGCCTTCAACACGACCACGCTCCATGGCGCTGATCAGGTCCGGCTGGCTGTCCACACACCGCGTCCAACGCTGTATCTACTCCTTTTTATACATCCATGGGATATACAGGATATACTATCATGGTACATACATGAAATAAAGCAACTTTTGCCGACCTCTCAGTCACCTCTTAGCTTCCTTCCAGATGACCGTGTCGTTATGAAAGCATGTTTGTTGCGATGATCTGATGTGATTAAGAAGAAAAATGAGAAGAGCTTTCTCTTGACTTTACTTGTTTGCTTGCTTTCCTCACTTCCAGTTCTCTTCTTCCCACTTCCACTTCTTCCACTGATTTCTTTAAGCTGAACAGCTAGTCAGTGATTTCTCTCACTGACGATTCAACATGCTGAATCTGCAAATCTGCAAGAACTAGGCCGACAGACGCTCGCCAACGGCCCCAAAACTGTCCAACAACCAACCGTCAGCTTGGTGTGTCAGGCCTTAAGAATCTAATGAAACTGCCAGAGGATGTCCCTCCTCTGATTTAAAGGACGCCCGTCCTTGATATTTTCAGCCCTAGTTGAGCCCACCGACCCAGGTTTTGTGCAGTGACAGGCTAAACTATTACTACTGGAAACCAGAGTTGTAGCACTTGTCTGGCCTTATTCATGTCTATCCTAAATCCCCACTACCTCACTCAGCCTCCACCCTCACACTGCAGCTACCCGCTGGCTGCATACTGCTCATAACAAATTTAACAGCTTCTTGCTAGTATACACACAGCCTCAAACAAAGCTGCAGGCCATTCTTCAACACTGCGCTCCAGCTCGTCCTATACTCTCCACATTACTGGAGTCTCGCTGTGCCCCCCCCGCTAGTCTTGCATCACATGGCCTCTGCCACATCGTCCTACTGGCTCTAACCGATCCTGTGTTGCTTTCTTCTTACCTCTTATTTCTTTAGCCAACATGTCCACTCACAAGAATATCAATATCTTGCCGAGCGTGTAAATTCATAGCATTGATCGTTGCTTGTGATGGAACGTCTCATGTTGCTGGTCATTGACTGGTGCTGCCCAGATCTCTACTGAGTACTGATTCTAAGATAAGATGTGATGAACCTTTATGAAGGAAATTCGGGGTGAGGGTCAGGGTTATTCTATGCAGATTGTTAGTCCGCACTCACACTGGAAAAGTGGCAAAATACAGTAGTCAAGATTTCCACATGGTAAATGGATGGACTTGTATTCATGTGGTGCTTTTCTAGTCTTCCAACCACTCAAAGTGCTTTACACCACATGTCAGCGTTCACCCTTTCACACACATTCATTCACTATCAGAGGAGCAACCTGTCCATCAGGATCTGATCTAAATCCTCATCCACACACTGACGTCACAGCCTTCAGGAGTAATTTGGGGTGAAGGACCTTGCTCAGGGACGCTTGGACATGCAGACTGGAAGAGCTGGATCGAATGCTGACCTCCGACTGGTGGGCGGCCCACTCTACCTTTTGAGCCACAGCCGGCCCATGCAGATCTACTGGTTTCCTCTGTTGCTGGACCACAATGCAGAAACAAACTGTGGATGTTAGTAGACAGAAACTTGACCTTGAGGTGAGACTGTTGTATCAGCTACTGTTTGTTTACAAGGTCAAGAATGAACTGTCAAGCTGTATTGACCTTCTTCTTCTCTAGTTTAATTAGCGGTAGCGTTCCAAGGTCAGCGTTCGGTTTACATCCATCTGTGCACGTATTGCATCATTTCCTGTTAGTTCAAAACGGTAAATTAATTTATACTAACTGAAAAAACAATGTGGCTTCTGTTGAAGGTCAAGCTGTTCATATTCATCTTCGTCATTTGTTTGTCTGCTTACCTACAACGGGGGGTTTTCCCAGTGTTGACTTCTTCTGTCCGTCCATCCCTTCAGCCCAGTTCTTCACAACCCCAGAGGACATTTTCTCATGATTTTTGTCTTTTAAATGGTTTTAATGGGTTCGACTTCCTAACCTTTGGTCAAACGCCCCTATCAGGTCAAAGTGCCTTTACTTCACTGTATGCTTTCATGCTCCCCGGAGGATGAACGCAAAATATTTCAACACTGGTAAGGAAAGAAAATGTGATTGTCTGAGATTTTCTTGTGTATTTACGATGGTTTTATTTGTATGAGGTTATTGTTCAAGTATGGTAAATGGTAAATGGATTTGCGTATATGGTGTCTTTCTAGTTTTACTCAAAGTGTCTAGACTGCAATCAGTATTCACCCATTCATTCACACATTCATTCACTGATATCAGAGGCTGCCAACCTGCCCATCAGGATCTGATCTAAATCCTCACCACACGCCGGCGGCTCAGCCTTCAGGAGCAGTCTGGGGTCCAGTATTTTGTTCAGCTGAGCTGTGTGTTAAAACACTGCCGTTAAAAACTTTATAAAATGCAGCGGTGGTCTGTTCTAAAAGCCCTGTGATTGGCCAAAGTCTTCCGTCACGGAGTCGATATTTTAAATCCTGTAAAGAGAGCCGCGAGGAGCAGCAGTCCGGTTTTCTCTCAGAGCACCTGAATATGCTGAGAGGTTATTATGGGATTTTTGATCAATGAGTTTTGTGTCTCCTTGTAGTCGTTTCTTGTCTCTTTGCAGTTGTGTTGCATCTCTTTGTATCTCTGTAGTCATTTTTCTGTTTCTTGGTGGTCTCTTTGAGTCTCTTCCTGGCTGGTACATGTCTGTTTGAGTGACATTTTGTAGTTGAAGGCCAGGGGAGCCCTGATTCTTTAGACCTGAGCCCAGTAGGCCCTGAGCCCAGTAGGCCCTGAGCCCAGTAGGCCCTGAGCCCAGTAAGCCCTGAGCCCAGTAGGCCCTGAGCCCAGTAGGCCCTGAGCCCAGTAGGCCCTGAGCCCAGTAAGCCCTGAGCCCAGTAGGCCCTGAGCCCAGTAGGCCCTGAGCCCAGTAGGCCCTGACAGAGTCTGTAACCCATTTAGACTCACAGGGGACTGTTCTTGCATTATGGCTTTGATATAAGTACAGATACATAAAGTTGATAATACTTCTGAGTTAATACTGTGAATGCAGGAGTATTTTTACACTATGGTATTATTATTTTTACTTACACATACATAAATGGTTTGAATACTTCTTCCACCTCCAGTATTCCACTTGTTATCTATATGCATCTGTTCTTGTACTTGTTTTTGCTGCTGTGGCATTTTAATATCCTTACATGGATTAATAACTTGAATTGATAACAGCATGTGGACTAGTGTTTTCAGTGTATTGGGTTACTGCAGAAAGACGACCCTGCATGGCTCCAGTCCGTCTCCAGCCTTAGAGGGACACCTGCTGGTGGGAGAGGCCTCCATGCTGAACGGCGTACTGGAGTCCTCCATGTGCACAAATGGATTCAGTCTCCCTGCAGACGCCATGTTTCCACGGCTCTCGGCGAGGAGCCATTCATGTATTCACAGTGTGCTCACATTTGCATATCCAGTATATTATATATATTTTCTATGTATTGCACATTAAAATATACATATTTGTTTGTCCTCATGTGGTTTTATCTTCCCATTACTCCTGATATCGCTGTAATTATCATACACACTCCACTGTATTTCTCTTTGTTTGAATTTTACAAATTTGTACATATTGATTTACTGATGTTAGCATGATTACAATGTTTAAAAAAAACACTTTAATTCATTCATTTTCACTGTTGGTTGTTGGTTAAATACCTCAGATTTGCTCTGTATTTCCATGCTATATGTGTATGTATGTGTATGTTATTTTTGACTGTTTTTGACTATTTAGTCCATTTGGGGACACTTATATTCATATTAAGGCTGTTCATTAAAATATTTAATTTTAATTAATTACATGATCGTCCATAGTTAATCACAATTAATGGCACATTTTTTGTGTGTTCAGAATGAACCTTAAAGGGAGATTTGTTCACTCTTATATTATATTATATTATTATTATTATTATTATATTTCATATCTCTTATCATAGCATGGCAGTGGGCAAATATGCTGCTGTATGCAAATGTATGCATTTCTTTATTATTGGGAATCAATTAACACAAAAAAATGACAAATATTGTCCAGGTACAGAAATATATGAGCTTGAGTTTGCCATGTTAAGATGTGATCATATTTTTATTTTTTATTTATATATACAGTATTTATACAGTATTTATTATATATGTGTGTGTGTGTGTGTGTATATATACACACACACACATATATAATATATACTGTATATATCCTGTATATGTATCTATATACATATAGATACATATATATATATTACAGTATATAGCATCGTTTAAATAATAAAGGAATGGCTGGACTATCATCTCATTTTAAATGTTTAATAATATGTTTATAATATATAATACGTTTATATAACGTGATGTTTATTAATTTCATAGGTTGTAGTGAAGAACAACAAACTGAACAAACTGCGATATGTGATAATAAATCTTCGGCATTACAAACCCTTTTACATCACATCTGTATCAAACAAACAAGACGCAGTAAAGAGACCATAGATCATGGATCAATAGATTCGACAGCGCTCTGTCAGCCCACTGCTTCTTTATTCTCATAGTTCACTTGCTTCTCTCTCCTCCTCCTGCAAGTATTGTGTGATATTGCCTCATGCACTTGAAAGGCCTACGACTGCTAGCAGAGATACCAAGAGATTTCACACACACACACACACACACACAGAAACACACACACACACACCCTGTGCGAGCTGGGAGATGAGATAGGCAACTTCATGTAGTCTGTTTACTGCTGCAGCTCGATATGGCTGCGCTCGGCCCCGAGGCTCCACAGTCCTGATGTATGACGGGGTGACGGTATTCATCCAGTCATATCGCCCTCGCTGTCAGGCTGTCTGAGCAGCTGACTCAATGCCAGCTCCTGAGTCTAAAGAGGTAAACAGCTTGTTTTGTAGCAGAGCAGCCCAGCTGTCAATCACAGCCTGCCTCGCTGTGCTGCCGTCCAGCGGTGAATCCTGGGAAATAACTTGACTGCAATGCAGCCAAAGAGGGCTGGAACGAGCAGTTAAAGGGCAGGGCACCGAGCAGACGGGAGGGGCTTCACTCTGCATCTCTTCTCCATCTCTTCATCCCGCCCTCTTCTCCTTCTCCATCTCTTCATCCCGCCCTCTTCTCCTTCTCCATCTCTTCATCCCGCCCTCTTCTCCTTCTCCATCTCTTCATCCCGCCCTCTTCTCCTTCTCCATCTCTTCATCCCGCCCTCTTCTCCTTCTCCATCTCTTCATCCCGCCCCCTTCTCCTTCTCCATCTCTTCATCCCGCCCTCTTCTCCTTCTCCATCTCTTCATCCCGCCCTCTTCTCCTTCTATGGCTGCCGTTCATGACATTTGCTGCGAGGTGTTTTAATGAATACATGCAGTGAAGAACAGTCCAAAGGCAGAGATCAATGATACTACATAACTGGTTTATTTGGCTGTAATTTACCTGACGGATCATTTCCTGACATTGACATTGATTATTAATATTAAAAGGACCTGAATTTCAGATACATCAAATTGATCATTTGAAAACAAAATTCCCATGAAGTCGTACCGTTACCCAACAACGATTTATTGTTGCGTCAACAAGTGATTGTTTGTTCGCAAAATACAGCCGAGAGAAGAGAAAGGAAAAAAAGCCAGTGAATGTTTCTGTGTTTCTCAGAGTGAAAACCAAAAACCTGAGTGTGAATCACACCGGCGGCGGCGGGGAGGGGGTTCAGGGTTCAGGGTTCAGGGTTCAGGGTTCGGGTTCAGGGTTCAGGTTCAGGGTTCAGGGTTCAGGGTTCAGGGTTCAGGGTTCAGGGTTCGGGTTAAGGGTTCGGGTTCAGGGTTCAGCTGATGGGAAGAATAAAGTCAACTCAGTTCGACTGACGCGGTGGAGATCTTGAAGCCATGCAGGTAACAGAATATTGCCTTCAAATAACACTCGCACATGCTTTTCCAAAATCAAACATGCATTGGGTATTTCAGTGGGGTAAAGAAGTGTAAATACTCAACATTTTTAGCAATACACATGTTCTTAATGTCTCTGATGATGAATATTTGTAGAGCATGTTACACACTTTTTCATCCAGCGATCCCTTTATTCAGTTTAAAGCAAAAGATAAATGAACATTATTAAGTAAAAATAAAATATGAAATAAAATATATATTTAGCATGGATCTGCCTCGATGCTGCCACAAAAAACCACAAGCAAATTCCATCACTACTACTAATTCAGAGAGCATTTTGTAAACGATCAATCGTCGTCACAAGGCTGCGAGTGCAGTTCGGATCACAGTGGTCACGGACAGGTTCAGCATCTCCTCGAGGAGCCACCTCACTAAGGCTTCTTAGAGTTTAGTCACCCATTCGGAAACTTCTCCTTTTCTGTTTTAGGAAAGGTGTGTTTTTGTTCGGACATCCTTCTTGTGTATTTTTTTGTTTTTAGAAAAGAACTACCAAAATCATGCAACTACCATTTCATTCCCGTGAGACAACAACCAGTTGGTGCTCTGGACTTGATTTTCTCCTGGTGCTGGCTGGGAGTTTGGGAGGAGAGGTCAGCGTGGGCGAACTTAGGCACTGCCATCCTGTTTGAGACGCTGACTGCGCGCCTTGTAGACCTCGATCAGTAAATCTTTGACGTACTGGATCTCTCGCTCCACCGACTCCGCCTTGTCACGAAGCTCCCGGTTCTGCCCCTCGAGGCCGTGCAGCTCCTCCTCCAGAGAGTCCAGCTCCGCCCTCTTTCGCAGCCTGTACCTGCAACACAAGGCACCGTGTTCGCTTGGTTTCACAGGGTTTTGGCTTTCTTTTCTTTTTTTTTTTTTTTGCTGCCTTGCATCTTTATTAATGAGTCGAGTGAGCGTGACCTTTGAGCGACGTCGGCTGGATTAGTCACACAGCTCAGACATCCCTCCCCTGAGATATCGTGACGTGCTGTTTATTTCATCTGTTTCACCCCGTTTCTGCTTTATTATAGAACTGACTAACATTATTTTTCTCCACACGTCTCAGTTTACACAGATGTGAACGGCACAGACGAACCAGACTTATAGAAATGGTTAGGTGGGGCTGAGTTTGGCAGCCAGTGAGGGACTTTCCATTTCCCTCCTACTCTCTGCAGGACATTTAAAGCAGTGGGGAGGCTGCTTTATGTAACTCTCCTGTCATGTTAAAGTTGCAAAGCGAAACAAGTATTCAGGTATCATCAACTGATTGATAAGCTAAAAAAAACGAGAATACTATCAGTAATGAGCCACAGATTTCTGACTAAGGCCCATTTTCCGATGTTTATGGAGCATGCTTTTTAAAAGAGAGTACGCAGAGAAAAGAGCGGGAAATAAAGGATGCAGAGACTCGGCTGTTTACCTGTGAGCAGCAGTTTTGTTCTGGTCTCTCTTCTTCTGCTTCCTCTCGCCGCTGCCGCCTTCCAGAGGAGCGGCGCCCATCACCAGAGCCGGTTTGACGGAGCAGGGCTCATCCTTTAGCCTCTGGATGGGGCGGTGGATGGGGGCGCCCATCAGCGTCCCCTCGCCCTCCCCTCTGGACAGACATTCGTAGCTTTGGTCTGCAAGGCATTCTGGATAGAGGTAGTGGCCATGTTGGGGCTCTACAGCCTGTGCTTGTGACGGCTGATCTAGGTCACCTATAAAGCTATGGTAAGGCTCTGTGCCGGCCATGGACTGGTGGAAGTAGCCATCACCGGCCACCATTGTCTCTTGGGGAATACTTCCAGAAAGTCCTCCATCTTTACTGCAGTGCAAGACTTCGAGCCCCGTGCTGTCGTAACTTACATTGACCTTCACATTGTGCATCAACTGTCCCTCTCGCTTGTGGTGGCCATCGTACGAGCCGCCCAGACAAAAACCTCGAGCAATCTCTTCACTGCAAAACATTCCCTCTGAAAAACAATAACTCTCCTCCTCCTTCAACGATAAAGCACATTCTCTCACCTTCTTCACGCTCCCGAAGCTGTTCTTGCTCACCGTCTTCAGCGTTGAGTAGTGGTTCACAGACAACTCTGTGCTTCCTGAGAAACTTCCCCTCGAGCCCCACGAATCGAGTCCAACTTCCTCCCCGACTTTCACTGCCTCGCTGATGATTCTCCGCCCGTTGTTGTGGTGGTAGCGGTGATGGTAGTTGTACGGCGCGGGTCGCGCGATTTTGGTTCTGCTGATGGGACCGCCACAGAAGCTGGCCAAGTCCAGCTCCCCTGTTGCCAAGGTAACAACCACAGGGCTGGTTTCTGATTGGCTGGTCCCATACGAGCCATAGGGTAACTGATAATAAGACTGGGAGCCCATGGCTTGAGCACCCTTGTCACATTTTGAGGATTTCTCCAACTTGTTTGTAGTGGCGGTGGACTCAGAGCGGAAGTAGTCCTCCAGCTGAGCCAGCTCCTCCTGCAGCAGAGAGGTCATGACCTCCAGATCCGAGGGCACCTTGACATCATGCTCTAACGGCGAGGGGGGAAGGGATGAGCTGGGAGAAGACTCGGACGTCGACACAAATGAAGACAAATCAACTTTTTCCGTCATCCAATCTGAGTGACCATCACCTATAAAAATTTAAAATAATCATATCATCAGTAAAGCAATCCAATTTTTCAATCAGCTGTTTGTGTAGAATAACTAAAATAAAAACAACAAATTCAGGAAAAATATCTTAAATCACGCAAGGTGGAGAGGATAAATGTAAAAAATAAAAAAAATAAAGCTTAAATAAAGCAATGCATCCAGAAAAATCCAAGTGAACAACTAACCGATCATCTGAAAATGATTGAACAGCATCGTCTGCATTCGATAAATATCCACTTAGCTGTACTCACTGTACGACATTAGCCCCGTGCTGCACTGCGGCTCCGACCTCGGGATGTGGAAAAATAAAAAAGCGTCCTGGCAAAACTCACCAATTAAGTGCTGCTTCTCCGCTGGCTCCGCCCCCGTCCCGGGCCGTGATTGGCTGCGGCTAGCCTGTCGGAGAGGGGGAGCGCCGAGCTCGCCTGTGGAAATGGGAGGAATTTTCCTGCGAAGGATCGATGCCGCCATTGTGTCGTCTGCTTCGATTAAATTGTTCAAAAGCACAAACCGTGCGCTGGGTGGATGAGAGAACAGTGGAAACACCTGAAGACCTGTGAGAGCAACAAAATCACAAAATTAACATTAGTGGCAATTTTCCATGTACCCTTTAAATTCCTCATTTCATCCTCTGGAGCACTTCATAAGCCCTAAAACACATCAGTAGTAATTATAATGAATACTTAAAAGAAAAATACAAGTTGGATTACTTTTAAAAGTTTAATTACTTCTAATTCACTTTTCTACTCACCTGTAATGTCACAGCTATGTAATTTACAGGCAATGACAAGCAAACTTGACACATACTGAGAAGCAATAAACCATAATAAAATATATATACTTCAATTAAAAACTTGACAAAGACTTTTAGAGCACTTGAATAACTTTAACTTCACATTCACACACATGTTTGCGTCCTGGCGGGTAAATCAGATGAATCCACCTTAAAACAGTTGATAAGCTGTCACCTAACTTTCGCCGGTAATAGTGAACCGGTGCTAGAAACGCGCTAAAAGCAGCTGCGTCACGTCAACCCGGGACCCGGTCCGGACGGAGCCAGCTGGGCTGAACCGCGGATAAACTCACCCCATAGTTCCGGAGGTTCGGACTCGTCTTGTGGCGCGTTGCAGCAGCAGAGCACGCGGAGCTTTCCGGTACCGAGGAGGACAGTCCCGCTTCAAAACGCCATGTCTCCCCTGCAGACCGTCAGGGACTCAGACCGTCATCCGGACCTAGTTCCGCGAACACACTTGCAGACAGAAAGTTTTTAAATCCGCTACTTGTGCAACTCCTAGTGCCCGGACCTGATCACAGCAGACCGGATCACTCCGCGGTTTGCAGAGTTCACCCCGCCGTTACGTCATGAACCGGGACTTTCCCACACCGGAGCCGGGAGCCGGGAGCCGGGAGCCCGGACCCGGAGCCTGGACCCGGACCCGGAGCCCGGAGCCCGGAGCCCGGAGCCGGGAGCCCGGAGCCTGGACCCGGAGCCGGGAGCCCGGAGCCTGGACCCGGAGCCGGGACCCGGAGCCTGTTACCGGCTTTAAAGCGCCTCTTTGTCCCACCGCATTGACCTCATCTCTATGTGTCTTTTTCCTTCTTTCTCTATTATATTCTCTATTCTCTATGACATATGTGATAAATTACGCAGTTAAAAGTACTTATCAACTTTGTTTAGATGCTGTAAAAAATACAAAACTAACTGAATTACTGAAACTATACATGAGGGGAAAATCCATAACAACAAAACCAAACATGGCCATAAACTCTGCCTTATCTTATCTTAAAGCCACGCTGCGCTGTGATTAAAGCCCTACACGCAGACAGCGGGCTGAGCGCTCATCCAGCGGGCACTAGTTTCCGTGGCGCCGCAGCGGAAGGACACGATGTTGCGGTTCGGAGGTGTAACTTTAGTTGCAGCCCTGTTGCATCAGATCCGCGGGGGATTGTGAGCGCGGGAACAATGCGGCCACACCAGCGGTTCGTCTGGGAACTTTCTGACTGCTAATCATTCCGCATTAACGGGGACCGGCGGCCGGACGGCCGTGGCGGGAGGACCGCAGGCAGGCAGCCGCCGCTCCACGCACCGGCGGCGGGTCGCCTCGCTCAGCCTCTCCGGTGATGTGGATCACACCTCACCACCGTGGGGTGAAATCACACCTCACCACCGTGGGGTGACTCTGTCAGGGGTTCAGCTGAACACGGTCCACGGCCACCAAATACAACAACAGTATTCAAAGTATTCAATAAACATTAATAATAATAAACGGGTACACAACAGTACATAACGGTGGTAAATCTGATGTTTTAAGGTTGTCATCACTTGTTCTTACTAAATGTTCTCACCACGTCACAATAATGTTCATTTATACAATTTGATTTTTGAGTTTCTATAATATTTGTAAAACATTTAAATTCATTTTCATCATTGAAAATACTGATATAAAAAATCTCTACACCCAGAAGAAACTAGACAGAAAGCAGACGCCAGTCTTCATACAGAAAACATATAAAACATATAAAGTACGCAGTGCTGATACTGCAGTTTTAATCCTGCAGCCTGTCTTTACCTGAAACAGCTGAAACCACATTAAGCTGATACTGCAGATGATTGACAGCGATGATGCTGCATTAGCTTTGATTAGCATCTACTACACATGAATTCAACAGTAATAATAAGGTTGGTTGTCTCATGTGGTCACTGAGCTGTATGTGAGGACACACAATGAATAGTTGAGGAGAAAAGGTGATGTCAACCTTGTTTGTCATGATCTACAGGTCACCTGTGTGGGCGGGCCAACCTGCCATACATGTGCTCACCTGTTAACTCCTGTTTCCATAGAAACTACATCTGTTTGGCTTTGAATGAAACTTTTACTATGGTATTTGTGCCGTTAGATGAAAAGGTCATTCAGCGGTGGCTCAGAGCAGGCCGCTCACCAAGCGGAAGGCCGGTGGTTCGATCCCTGGCTGCTCCAGTCAAGCCGATGTGTCCTTGACAAGCCGTCGGTGTGTTTCGATCAGATCCTGAGGGTCAAAGCTGGCTACAGCCTCTGATATCAGTGTGTGACGCAGTCGTAAGACTGGAGGAGCGCTATCCACATGTAAACATGTGTAAACTAAAATAAACCATTATGTATGTGAAACATTTCCATTTAAAATAATGTCATAGTTGAATTAGCTAATTTCACATATTTCACCATTGAAACCACAGTTGTGAACCCATGAAATGCTTCATAAAGTTTATTAGATCATATTATTTAGTAATCATATGTTGAAGTGAAGATGGGTAATAACACTACACTTTATTTCTCAAGCACTGCACTGCAAAGTTGAACTTGAATCCACAGCAGAAACAGACAGTTATTGTCGCGTTGAATACCCATAACCCATAACATTAATATGGTAGAAAACTGGAATAATAGACAGCTGATTACTTATATTAAGATAATTATTTTTGTGTTAGAAGTTTTCTGAAATATTATGTTTAAATATGAAATGTGCTGAATTGAATACCTGTCCAGAACATGAATGTGAACGCTGGATAAAGCCATTTCTGTCCTATTTTGTTGACATATTAGAGTCAAAGGTTTCTGCAGATATCTCTTTCATCACTCCATAAATCAGAAAATTATTAAATATGTATGTATATGTTTTAGTAATAAAATAAATCAGGCTATGAATGATATATGAGCAAACACGTCCGTAGAAACCTTCAGAACGTACAGCAGATAGAACAATACAGAGCGGATGAAACTGGACAATTTGATAGATGCAGACCGAAGTGGAGGTTTCTGCTCAGAGTTTGAGAAAAAACTGTCTTTAAAGATATGGATTGTATAACTCCATACTACAGGTCAATAGGGTAAAAATATAGTTAATTCATAATTACTGACTAAATCTTCTTTAAATATGAATAAAAAAACAAATAACAGGGTAACTCCTCATTTGGCATTTATAAGCAGTAGCCTATATACATATCTGAGATATGGTTTTCAACACATTGTAGTTGTGTAGGCAGATTTATTTATGTCTTTAACAGGGTTAACGGGCAGAGTTAGACGTATAGCTACTGTATGTTTCATCAGCAGTCCCTGAGCATCACATGTTATAATCCAGTCAGGGGCACAGAGACACATTGCATCATGCAAAAATAAAAGCATGTTTATTAATGTACATGTGAACAGCTACAACTCCTACTGCAGACGTCCATACGAGGAGGCTGCAAATATTACACTCCAAGCTGAAAATGTCCTTATAGTGTTTTATAAACAATATATTAAATGTGTATAAATTACAATAAGTAGAGGGGCTGTCACATCCACACAGGGTGTGTTTCACCTGCCACTTCACGCTCTGATGCCGTTATCATCATCATCAACCCTAACCCTTCCTCATTTAATCATGAGGTTTAATGAACCGCAGAAAAACACTACATCTGCCACAAGCATAAAAAATGTAAAGACATGCACGTTAATTACACACAGGATGTAGATGTTTTTTATTTGCTCTGATATTTAGCCGGCTGTCTCTTCCAGTTGCTGGAGGACAGATTTTGATGCCAAAGACAGTAAAACAGGCAGCTGATCAGGTCCAGTTTACCGTCGGCTGACTGATTCCATCTGTAACGTCATAACAAAGCTTTTCTGTCATCACAGATATTTAAAGGATAGCTGTGGTGTCTTTGTGTCAAACTGACTAACAGGGACAGTTAAATCGGTCCAGTATTGAGGGAGAACGCTGAGGACGACAGCTGCTCACAGGCTGCAGTGTAATCCTGTCAGGACAAGCTGGCACCGTCATTAACGTCCACTAAAAACCCTAACCCTAACCCTAACCCCTAACCCCTAACCCTAACCCTAACCCTAACCCCTAACCCTAACCCTAAGCTGGCACCGTCATTAACGTCCACTAAAAACCCTAACCCTAACCCACCCTAACCCCTAACCCTAACCCTAGCTGGCACCACATTAACGTCCCTAAAAACCCTAACCCTAACCCCCCCTAACCCTAACCCTAAGCTGGCACCATCATTAACGTCCACTGAAAAAACCTAACCCTATCCCTAACCCCTAACCCTAACCCTAACCCCTAACCCTAACCCTAACCCCTAACCCAACCCCTAACCACTAACCCTAACCCTAACCCCTAACCCTAAGCTAACACCCTCACTTAACCTACCACTAAACAACCCTAACCCTAACCCCTAACCCTAACCCCTAACCCCTAACCCCTAACCCTAACCCCTAACCCTAACCCTAAGCTGGCACCGTCATTAACGTCCACTAAAAACCCTAACCCTAACCCCTAACCCCTAACCCTAACTCTAACCCTAAGCTGGCACCCTCACCCTAACCCCTACCCAACCCCTAACCCTAACCCTAACCCCTAACCCCTAACCCTAACCCTAACCCCTAACCCTAACCCTAACCCCTAACCCTAACCCCTAACCACTAACCCTAACCCCACCTAACCACTAACCCTAATCCTAACCCTAACCCTAACCCTTAACCCTAACCCCTAAACCTAACCCTATCCCTAACCCCTAACCCTAACCCCTAAACCTAACCCTATCCCTAACCCCTAACCCTAACCCTTAAACCTAACACCTAACCCTATCCCTAACCCCTAAACCTAACCATAACCCTAACCCCTAACCCTAACCCAGCGTTTCTTACCGTTACCTAAAAGATTTTCAGTTTATACGATTTTAGAAATGTTATACACTGTACGGCCTGTTTGCCAGCCATGACCTGAGTATTCACACTGTACATGTAAAATGGGGTAAAAAACATGTTCCCGCCGGCTCCCACTGAGCTGTTCTGGCTGTCGACAGTTGTCAATAAAGATTTGTTTGAAAGCTCCGAGGCAGGAGGTCTGTACGGGTCACAATGCTAACGAGGCAGAAATGTACTGCCTGTATCATCTGAGCCATCCTGTCCTGTCCAAGATATTGAATATCACAATATTGTTTTATGTTACACTCAATCAATTTTAAATGAATAGTCTACATACAAAGATTAACTCAGTCGGTACAACTGCTGATCCCACTGTTGACTGCATGAAAAAGTCAACCTATCCTGTGCCCATATTCCTGCCAATACACAGCCCAACTGGGAAGACGTGGACAGTATGTCCAGAGAGAACTGGAGGTGAGCTAGCCACGTGTTACTATAGTACATGTTATCTTGATGACTACGCTCTGGTTACTCTCAGAAAAACAGGAAAAAACACTGACATTGGAGAAAAATTCAGTCCGACTCTAAAATGAGTCACGTGGCTCAAAATTCGGACCAGAAACTTGGGGTGTCAGAAAATATCAATACACATGAGTATTCTGATATTAAGTGTTGTGATACTGTATAGATTCTCCTACTGTATTGATTTTTAATTAACTTCTTTAAAGTCTGACGGCCCGCCGTGGGGCCGGGGTGAGGTCGTTACAGGCTCAGTTTAAAAGCTACAGTGAAGATACTGACGTCATATTAAACTAGAAACCTAAGTAAACCAATGTCTGTTGCACAGGAGGCTAAATAATGCTCCAGAGAAAAAAAAAAACTAGCATGGCCATCTCCAAAGGGGTGCGTTGACCTCTGACCTCCAGATGTGTGGATGTAAATGGGTTCTCTGGGTCCCCACCAGTCCCCCCTTTACAGACATGCCCATGATAGTCCCAGTCAGTTTTGAGCCAAGACCATACAGTTTTTTGCATGCAATATAAAATGTGTTATTTTTGCCTATTATAAAAATGGTGGGTTTCTGGTGCGTCTTTATACTATGACAGTTTTCCTAAAATTAGATTTAAAAATTTCAATATATCAACTTGCTTACAGTATTGCAATTTATCACAATATATTGAATGGTTAACTCAGTATCATGCGTGTTGTATTGCCGCAGTCTTGCCAATACACAGCCCTGCCAGAAACAGCCAGAACTGTACGGTGTATTTCCAGCGTTGGACACAACAACATGGGAAACAGGGTCCAGGCTGTGGCAGTGGACCTGTAATGCAGGCTGTCAGTCAGTGTGATCCCCGTCGCTGACCTCTCCGGCTGCAGTGTGACAGGTGCAGTAGGATGTGTGGCGGCCGGACCGGCAGGCCCTCATTAGTAAAACCAGGACGACTCTGCAGGCTCCCCGGCTGGAGCTCCTCTGCCTATCCTCTGCCTCCCCGACCAACCAAAAGCTGATTGAAGCAGCCAGGTCTTCTTGTTGCTATAGTAATAGGCAACACTGGCTCACCCCTCTCTCAGAAAAACATGTTTTTTGGCATCCCTGTAGCCGTGTTTTTTTTGGTTTTTTTAACGGCCTCCCCCTCAGAGCTCTTTACGCCCCCATTGTTTACAGTGTTCGCCTTGCTATTTTTGCAGACGGTGCAGTTTTTTATTATGCATGATGCACCTCTTTAGTCGTGCATGAATGTGTAATCATCCTAGGTCGCGGGGATCAGGAAAAAGTTGTGGTGCTGTGTGCAATGCCCCTGCAAGAATATTACCCTTCATCTCTAACTAATCACTTACCAGGATCGGTTATATCAGCAGCACAATGTACTCACCCATTCCAGTGGTTTCCTGACAGCAACTGAAAACTTTGAGTGCACAAGGAATAAAAGCATTTAAAATTATAAACTCAATCATATTTGAAATATAATTGCCTACATGTTAAAAACATTTGAGGAATTAGAATATAAATATGAGCATCTGAAAAAAAAGAGTAAAATCTCAATGACCTTGGCACAAAAACAAGTCATTCTGTGTGATATTAACCTCCCGTAATGTATACTGTACATTTACAGTAGAGTCCACAGATTTCAGTGTTGTGTGCAATAGTGAATGTGCCATGAATTCCTTAACTTGCAGGCTTTTTCTGTATTGCGGCAAAAACGATTGCCTGCTTTTTGTGCAGTATTGCCCTCCATCTGTCCGTTTGTACTGTACAACCATACAGGAGCCCTCTCCAGCAGTGCATCGTGGGATGGGAAGAGCCTCCTTCAAAGACGAGGCGGCCATGCACTCCTCTACTATGGCACGTTGGTATCAGTTACACCATAATTTCATCACCGGCAGCTCCCTGTGAATCCCGCTTACATTAACTTTTTACAGGGATTGGCAACGCAGACGTAGAGACGCATGGCAGTGCCAGCACTTGAACCCATTTAGATTTAGCTTCCTATTCAATAGTTGGTCTCAACATATTGTTATTTGTTGATGAAGTGGTGTATTTGTATGAGCAAAATGGTGTGAATTGTGAAGAATCCCTGCAGTTACAGTGGGATTACACTGAGAGAAAAAGGCGAGGGGATTAAAAAAACAAGAGGATGGGGAGACTTCAAAGTGGCAGAGTATGCAGTGTGGCTGTGTTTGAATGACGGCTGGCATATTGTTCTGATAAGTGTTCCCCGGAGAACATGAGAGGGAGCGTCACGTTCTCCTCTCATCACCGCCAAAAGGGAGCCGGGCGCCGAGGGAACGCCAAAACCAGCCGTAATTATTACAGCATTCATACAACAATACTGCAGAGAGGCTGGTTCACACACACACACACACACACACACACACACACACACACGGCACAAATGCAAATGAATTAATTTGCTTTAAACATGGAGCTAAATGAACATGTTCGACCCTGAGACGGTGATGATAATTCGGGCGCACAGGGAGCAAGGAGGAAAATCAAATGTAGACAGTTGGATACGATCCCCACGATACTCGCATTAGCTTTCATCCCTGCTCACTGTGATTTTATCAGTCTGTCTGCAACACACAGCATCAAATACACTGTAAATTCATAGATTTGTTTACAGTCGGTCCCATTACATTGAATTGAGAAACATGAATATGGATGAGTTCATTAACCCATTAATTTGGCCGTGAACCTCTTTTAGATGATGAAGTGCTGATTACCGTGGCCCTCATTATGAGATCTCTTTTATTGTGTTGACTTATTTCACAGGTTCGGAGATTTAAAGATTGCAGACAAAATGTGACATTTCTTCAAAAAGCATCCTCATCTTATAGGATTTTCCCTCTCTTTTTTAACAGCAGTAAATATTAATTATATTAAACAGCTTCACAGATTTAAAGCAACTGAAAGTGAAACACACCTTACCCAAGTAAATAAAAAAATTCAGACAAAACAGATAAAGGAGCCCTGATCATAACAGCAACATGATTCAACATATACGATATTGTGAATTCACTGTTAGTCTGCTGGTCCCCAACATAAGGGTCAGGGCCCCACAAGGGGTCGGGAGCCTAAAGCTTAACCCCCAGCCTACTTTGTTTTTGCTGCTAAATACAAAAAGCAACATGAATAAAGACGAGTTACTTTGAACGAATGATTTTTTAGATGATGACGTGATAGTTACCATGAAATCTCTTTTATTGTTTTGACTTATTTCACAGATTTGTAGATTTAAAGATTGCAAACAAATACGCCACCTTTAAACAGACTGAAGGCGGGAAACACCACACAGCATACGGAAGCTGCTCTTTAAATAAATGATGAAAACGTGACACCTCTGCAGAAGCCACCGCTGATTTTTAAAATAAAGTCATTCTTTTACAGCTTCACACCGTGAATCACTCTGTCCAACGCCAACAAATTTAAATATTCAGACAAAATGAATAAACGTTATTCAACATATTGGCCCAACATAAGGGTCAGGGCCCCCACAAGGGGTCGTGAGATGAATACTGGGGAAGGAGAAACAAACGTCGTTACATAAAATTATGTTTAAAAATAATCTTTTTTCCAGAGGCTTGTTCTTGTGAAGTAGTGCATCATTTTAACTCTTCAGGCCTCAAAACAGTGTTCAAATAAAACGGTCTGATTTGGGAAAAATCTTTTCGACTGAGCTGCTCGTAACTCAGAGATGTGCTGTACATCCGGTGACGAAGGGTTTCACGTCCAAGCTGCTTGTTTTGTATGACGGGGTTACAACAAGTTAAATCAGGCTTCTTTATATTTACTGTATAGTCCAATATCACAGGAAAATACAGGAAAAATATTATTTAATTTAATATTATTTAGTACTGCTGCATGCTGTACTCTGTCTCTCTCTCTATTGTCACTATCAAAATAAAGGCAAAATGCCAAAAATACACCTTAAAAGAAGGAAAGCGATCTGAAACGACCTTCAGAAACAGTCCAAAGCTGCTGACGCAGACCTGAACGGATGATGGGAACATGAGCACACACACAGAGTCCCATTATTGTGTATTACGTCTGTGGACATCAGGTTTCCTGCCTGAGACGTTCACCAGTGTCAGTGGACTGAGGGGAAAGCTGTTAAATGACATTATTTCTTCCATTGCAGGAATACTGATTCTATCGTTATCTTTATTAAAGCTCAGATTTAGTGAGTGCTGTTGAGTTTTCCAGCAGGATCTCACAGCAGAGCAGATGAGTTTACATCCAGAGAAACCCACATTACTAGATTACTGTTGTCTTTCTCAGGCTGTTGGAGCGCACCGAGCCGTCCCAGCGATTTCAAGTCATCCTGCTCTCATTACAGCAGGCTGTTGGTAATCCGCTGCCTTTGATCTGGGAGCTGAAGGGAGCTTGTTTTACTGTAGTTTAAACAGGGTTCTCCTCCAGGAGCAGCCACAGCCGGCGACGGGAGCGGGAGGAGCGAGGAGCTGGGGGTGGGCTTGAGTTTCAGCTCAACGCAGGTGACACGGATGGAGGTTCGGTGGTGGTCGGTAAGTTAATCTGAGGTGAACCGGAAGGAGCCTCGTCCTATAATGGGCTCAGATTCACGTCATTTCACTATACTTTATTCATGCCCCACAATAGAGATCCACAGTAGACCTGTTGTTTCAGAGGTACAGGGGTCTTTAGGGGGAGATAGCCGGTCAGCAGTATATGGTACATAGACGTGGTGAACCTCACCTGAAAGCTAGAAACCTGGAGATTCATTTGAGACGCAGCTCAGCACTGTCATAAATCAGAAACAGACAGAAATGAATTGATCAGTTCATTCATTCATTAACTAAAATAAATTGTGAATGTGTTTAGAACATTATGACAGAAATATATAACCATCCCCACGCTCTATTATGTTTCCTGAGTTGCAGTAATTTTTGGGTTGATGCCATTTGTTACACAGATTTGGAGCAAAATTTAACCATATTTATTACATCAATAATCCTCCAAAATACCACATTCAGACACCCAGACCTTGAGGAACACCATAGAAGAAGACCTGCTGGTATTTGGGATCAGAAACTTTTGACATTTGGAGATTTCTGCAAGAACTATATTTTTTGGTGACTGGATGGTGAGCAGTGTCCAGAACCCCCTTATTGTCAGTATACCAAGCAAAGACAGCCATCCATTGGCCTCACTGGATCCACCAGAGTCTCAGCTTTACAGTGAGACCAGATTTATGTAATTCAAAGACTTCAGCATTTGGTTGTAGCTCCGCCCTTTCTCTGATTGCAAAAAATCAAGATGACGACGGCCAAGATACCAGTCTTAAGGCTTCAAAACGGCAGTCCACCAACAGATGACGTCTCGGTGACTATTTTCTGCTTCTCATCTGCAGTCTATGCGACAACCATAAGGCTGGCCCATAGAAACAGCAGAGCAGTGGAGGCTGTTTCATCTGATCATGTTTGTAGAGAAAATTAAAAGTCAGAAGTTAGCATGAAGACTGAAACAGCTGGCCTCGTTCATTTCAAAGGTTAAAAAGAGAGGATGGATGACAGCACTGCTACCGGTCATGATCCACAGTAGAAAAGATACGAAATGACCCCCCGTAAAACCACAAACTGTTATACTCTTCAGATTTTATACGAACTTAGCAGAGAAGATAAAACCTTTTACTTAGAGATCTTTAAAGTTGTTGGTGGGCAGATTTTTTTCATCTTGGATAGAACCAGGTTAGCTGTTCCCCCTTTTCTAGTCTTTATGCTAAGCTAAGTTAGCTGCTGATTGACGGTAGCCTCATATTGAACACCCAGGTGTGAGAGAGGCATTGAAACAGTTGCCTGTTGTGGGTCAAAAGTGAGCAGATGAGAGCAGCTAGACTGAGCCACAGTGGTGAAGTTAATGGTGAACAATGAGCTAAAAGATGCTAACGTGGCTGTAGAGTGCAGGGGAACTGGGCTTCATTATGTGAGCTGGATCGAAGTGCTCTTTAAAGCATGTACTGTAGTGTTTCCATACATCGTGCTCCGCTGGGCCTCCACCATACAGTAGATGCCGATGTCATCATCCCAGACAAACCAGCCAATCAGGGACAAGCAGTTGCAACAGTAAACAGCGGTTGCACCATGACTTGTTCCAGCGTTAATCTAGTCGAAAACACTGTAATACTTCTGCACTGAACGACAATCATTTGTTATGCTTACATCAACCCCACTCTGAGGTTACACACCTTTTTTGCAAGCTGTCACAAGGCATTCTGGGAAATGTAATGCAAAAGCATAAACTCAGTCAGAGCCGTGCAAATATTTTAACTGGTTTCTAAGATAAATGAACACATTTTTTTCATCATTTTCCTTTATTCTATTGCAGTGACCCTTCTTACTCATTATTTCATGATACACTCATTTCTAGGAAAGACACCAGTTGATTTCTATTCATTCAGTTGCAGTTAAGAAAATAAGGTTTAGCCACCAAGCAGTGCAGCTTTAGGGACGACAATGTCTGTTGGTCGGTCCACTCCAGACAAAAATGTCTCAACTATTGGATGGACTGCCATGAAGTTTTAAATTGACATTCATGGTACCCAGAGGATGAATCATAATCACTTATCACTGATCAAACTGACTGACTTGACACTGGTGAAATATCTGTACAATGAGATCACATTTGGTTCAGACATTTGTGTCCCCTCCACCACAGACTGTAATATCTTTGGGGATCCCCTAATCTTTCATCCAGCACCATCATCAGGTCAAAGTGCTCATTTGTCCAATTTTTTCTCCCCCCCCTTTTTTTTTTCCTTTTTCCCTTTTTTTTTTTTTTTTATTTTTTTTTCCCCCTTTTCTCTTTTTAATTATTTTTAAAAAATGATATCCTTTTTAAAATTCTCTTCTTCCCTTCCCATCTCTTTAATCAGCTTTCGGTTGTACTTGCCCCCGCCGGATTAACCCCCCCCCTCTCCCCCCCCTGCTTCCTCATCCTTATCTTTAAGTAAGAAAAGAACCCCCTTACTGACCATTAAGGTGAAAATGACTCTGTGGTGAGAAAGATTTATGACCAAAACTTTAAAAACAGACCAACAAACCAAGGCGTTGCTTAATAAACAGGTCTCCAGTCCATCGCGGGCGGGAGCTCCTTTAAATAAAAAGTTCCAACCCAAAGGCGGTTTCCGGGTCCCTGCACCCCCCATGGGACTTTGAAACAAACCAAGGCCTTTCTTAATAAACCTCTAGACTCTACCCAGCCAAAAGCAGTGAGCCAGCTCTCTACTATATCCACCACCTGAAGCTCAACATATCCCTGCTCAAGCTCTGCACACACACTCTGATTTTGTTATACCAATATGGGAATCGTACCGTCTGATATGGCCTCACTGACTGCTCATCGCTGGCTCATGTACCGCCGCTGTGCGCTTCTGTTTGTCCCTGATCTTCAACATTTTGGTAGAAGTGTGGATTCAATAAAGGCTTGTTAAACAACAGATTTCATTCTCTGACTCAAGAGGGCCCTGCATGGCCCAGAGGCGTAAGCTGCTCCTTTGAACATCTAAATCCCTGTGCAGCGCCTGGCTTCCCTTTGTTATTGGCTGCTGGATGTTCCCTCGCTGTTTTTCCATGTGTACTATCGCTGTGGAAAGACTCCAGTGGACCGTGTAGAGGGAGCTTTTAGCTGTAAAAGATCATCTCGTTGAGATCATCAAGCCCCAGTTAATTGAACTTTTAGATGATGTCTTTGTCGGAGCACAGGGGTGAACATACTGTATTAATAAAGAATTCATCAGCGAGAGGCGGGAGCCAGATTTAATGAGCCCCTCCCTGGACTGGAGATGAGAGGATGAACAACCAGTCTGCTCTCAGCACACACACACACTCACACACACACACACACACACACACACACACACACACATACATATATACACACACACACTCACACAAACACACATATACACTCACACCCCCACACACCGACTCATCCACTCACTCACCCGTTGGCTGGTACCAGCAGGGCATCATGAGCCCTGATTTTGGTCATGTTATCATGTTATCATGTTATGTTATCATGTTATCATGGTATCATGTTATCAGGTTATGTTATCATGTTATCATGTTATCATGGTATCATGTTATCAGGTTATGTTATCATGTTATCATGGTATCATGTTATCAGGTTATGTTATCATGTTATCATGGTATCATGTTATCAGGTTATGTTATCATGTTATCATGGTATCATGTTATCAGGTTATGTTATCATGTTATCATGTTATCATGGTATCATGTTATCAGGTTATGTTATCATGTTATCATGGTATCATGTTATCAGGTTATGTTATCATGTTATCATGGTATCATGGTATCAGGTTATGTTATCATGTTATCATGTTATCATGGTATCATGTTATCAGGTTATGTTATCATGTTATCATGGTATCATGGTATCATGTTATCAGGTTATGTTATCATGTTATCATGGTATCATGTTATCAGGTTATGTTATCATGTTATCATGGTATCATGTTATCAGGTTATGTTATCATGTTATCATGGTATCATGTTATCAGGTTATGTTATCATGTTATCATGTATATCATGTTATCAGGTTATGTTATCATGTTATCATGGTATCATGTTATCAGGTTATGTTATCATGTTATCTGGTTATGTTATCATGTTATCATGTTATCCTGGTATCATGTTATCAGGTTATGTTATCATGTTATCATGTTATCATGGTATCATGTTCTCAGGTTATGTTATCATGTTATCATGTTATCATGGTATCATGTTATGTTATCATGTTATCATGTTATCATGGTATCATGTTATCATGGTATCATGTTATCATGTTATCAGGTTATCATGGTATCATGTTATCATGTTATCATGGTATCATGTTATATCATGTTATCAGGTTATCATGGTATCATGTTATCATGTTATCACTGGTATCATGTTATCATGTTATCATGGTATCATGTTATCATGTTATCAGGTTATCAGGTTTATCTGGGAACAGAGTCCTATCGTGAGTTACTGTTGTGGCCCTCTGTTTAAATCTGGCTTTATGAACCATCTTACTTTAATATATCTTATGCTTACATGATGCATTTTCCAAAATAATGTTGCATTCAATAAAATTACTGCCGACTACCTGACACCCAGGAAACCTGGTCTGGGTGCTATACTAGCTCAGGAGCTCTGGTTGGTCCAGGCGTATAATAAGGCTGCCATAGGAACAGTGGAACTGAGAACCTCCTGAGGAACTCTCCATGTTCTGCTGCAGGTCCCGGGGTCTAAACTAAGTTCTCAGGGCACCTCTCGGGCCTTTGTACCCCTAAAAAACAAAACCACTAAATAACTTGGTATCGATGGAGGAGCATTTTAGGACCAACGCTGCTGGTGGCTTCCCGACTCAGTAGAGAGAGAGACAGAAAAGAGAGAGAGAAAAGAGAGAGAGACAGAAAAGAGAGAGAAAGAGAGAGAGAGAGAAGAGAGAGAGAGAGAAAGAGAGGGAGAGAGAAAGAAAGAGGGAGAGAGACAGAAAAGAGAGAGAGAGAAAGAGAGAGAGACAGAAGAGAGAGAGAGAAAGAGAGAGAGACAGAAAAGAGAGAGAGAGAGAGAGAAAGAGAGGAAAGAGAGAGAGAAAGAGAGGGAGAGAGACAGAAAAGAGAGAGAGAGAGACAGAAAAGAGAGAGAGAAAAGAGAGAGAGACAGAAAAGAGAGAGAGAAAGAGAGAGAGAGAGAAGAAAAGAGAGAGAGAAAAGAGAGAGAGACAGAAAAGAGAGAGAGAAAGAAGAGAGAGAGAAAGAGAGGGAGAGAGACAGAAAAGAGAGAGACCGAAAAGAGAGACAGAAAAGAGAGAGAGACAGAAAAGAGAGAAAGAAAAGAGAGATTAACTGACTTAATATTCGCAGGTCTTTATATCCTGGAAGGAACTTTTTAGTTCCTTGAAAAGTTGGTCAGACTAGTGGGGACTAGTCAGACTAGTGGGGACTAGTCAGACTGTAGCGTTGGAACTGATGAAGCCACTTGGATAAGGGGTGAAACGTCTTCAGGGACAAATCTAAGTCCAGTTGCCTTCGATTCAATTTTTTGCCAGAATGAATCTGACCTGGATCAATGAGAACCTCCACAGACTTCCTTGAAAAGTAGTTCCAGGGACTGAAAGTGTGGAAGCCCGGCTATACCGTACGTGGACTCCAGGGGTCCCAGTTGGTCCCATAACATGTTAATCTGGAAGAATTTGCTTTATCCCTATGTACTTAGACACATATTAAAAACAAATGTGTACAGGATATACTGCTAAAGTTAGTCCCACTTCAGTATCTTTTAAGGTTTCTGTCAGGTTTGATTGTGGAGTACAGTCCTGCTACGACATGCTGGAATAGCTGGAAGTGAATGCAGCGTGGGGATGAGTAAGTCCGCCTTCGACCGAAAGCTGGTATTCGACAGTAACCTCACTGTCAGGACTATACTCATTTTTAAAATGCTGTTTTGAGCAGAGAAATTATTACCATCGTACTTGTTTTGCAGTGAGTAAAGTGCAAGAAGGCGATGCTTGTTGAGAGTACAACAGGGGGAGTTTCCCTTTAAACCTAAAGGTCCAGTGTGGGGGATCTGGCAGGATCTAGTGTCGTGGATGCAGATTGTAGAGTACCCTCTGCTCGGCCTGCCTCTCTAAGACTGAGGCACCACTCTTCTCCTCCGTCAGAGGCCATCCTCACCAGAGAAACACTACCCGACGGCAGCAGCTGCTACCACCACTCTACACTCTGCAGCTCACACTACCACAGTTTCACAAGCGTGTGGCCTTCAGGTAACGTAAGAACTCAGACGTCTCTCTAGAACCAGGGTGGGTTTGTCTGCTCTGCTGTAGGAACATGGTGGACTCTGAAGAGGGCCAGCTCCCTACGTAGCTATGGAGGACTCATTCTACGCTAGCGGAAACAGCCCTTCTTAGTTTCAGGTGATTATACACTAATGAAAACATAATGAATGTTATAGATTCCCAAAATGTGACGCATTGTTCCTTTAAGCCACATAAAACATAGCAAAGCTGAGAGAGGGAGCTCTTGAAACGACCAGCATCGATGACCTGTGGTCCAGGACTGATCAATGGCTCTTTGTTATTTTAAGGAACAGGTCATCTCTTAAAGCTGCAGTAGGTAGAAATGGAGCAAATAGGATTTAAAAAAAGTTATTCTTATAAAATGGTCCCTATATCCTGACAGCAGTACATGAGACAGGTAATCTGAAAAAATCCTGTTCCTCTGTGTCCTCCGGTGTCCGGAGGAAAACAACCAATCAGAGCTGATCTGGAGTCTGTCGTCCGGCCACCATCAGCTGCAGTGAGTATCAACGAGGCAGCGCTGATCAGATATCAATCAGTATTCTGCCACTGTTGCTGTGAAATGAGAACGTTGGCCATGGTAAGACCAGCTGAAGAAACACCAAGCACCGCCCACCAGGCGGAGCACAGCCAATAGGAACGCTCTCTCTGAAGTCTGAAAACGGAGCCATGACGAGGCGCACAAGTCTAGTCTAGTCAAGTCTAGTTTAGTCTAGTCTAGTCTAGTTTAGTCTAGTCTAGTCTAGGGATTTTTGTCCAATGTCTACTGCCGGTTTTAACCTGAACGCCACCTACAGCTGATAAATGTGAGGACCAACCTGAGACCTGAACTCTGTGGGATCAGTAGTGGAAAGTGGAAGAAATGAAAATTTGTGGAAAAAGTGAGAAAATGCTGCATTCCAAACAGAGTAAACACGTAGGAGTAAAATGTGGACAAAGCAAACAGAAGATCAGACTTTAGTCTCACTGAGTGATGAGACCTTCGAGTTTCTCAGTCTGAGCTTCCAGATCTTTGAGGGGGAACAGGGAGAGGATGGGAAAGAAAGAAAGAAAGAAAGAAAGAGAGAAAGAAAGAGAGACAGAAAGGAAGACAGAAAGAAAGAGAGAAGAAAGAGAGACAGAAAGAAAGACAGAAAGAGAGAAAGAAAGAAAGGAAGACAGAAAGAAAGAGAAGGGGAAAGAAAGAAAGAAAGAAAGAAAGAACTGCCCTGCAGCAGGATCCAGCTACTGGCCGTGGTATGTGGACTGCCCTGAAGCAGGATCCAGCTACTGGCCGTGGTATGTGGACTGCCCTGAAGCAGGATCCAGCTACTGGCCGTGGTATGTGGGCTGCCCTGCAGCAGGATCCAGCTACTGGCCGTGGTATGTGGACTACCCTGAAGCAGGATCCAGCTCCTGGCCGTGGTATGTGGACTGCCCTGCAGCAGGATCCAGCTACTGGCCGTGGTATGTGGACTGCCCTGAAGCAGGATCCAGCTACTGGCCGTGGTATGTGGGCTGCCCTGAAGCAGGATCCAGCTACTGGCCGTGGTATGTGGGCTGCCCTGAAGCAGGATCCAGCTACTGGCCGTGGTATGTGGACTGCCCTGGCAGGATCCAGCTACTGGCCGTGGTATGTGGGCTGCCCTGAAGCAGGATCCAGCTACTGGCCGTGGTATGTGGACTGCCTTGCAGCAGGATCCAGCTACTGGCCGTGGTATGTGGACTGCCCTGCAGCAGGATCCAGCTACAGGCCGTGGTATGTGGGCTGCCCTGAAGCAGGATCCAGCTACTGGCCGTGGTATGTGGACTGCCCTGGCAGGATCCAGCTACTGGCCGTGGTATGTGGGCTGCCCTGAAGCAGGATCCAGCTACTGGCCGTGGTATGTGGACTGCCTTGCAGCAGGATCCAGCTACTGGCCGTGGTATGTGGACTGCCCTGCAGCAGGATCCAGCTACAGGCCGTGGTATGTGGACTGCCCTGCAGCAGGATCCAGCTACTGGCCGTGGTATGTGGGCTGCCCTGCAGCAGGATCCAGCTCCTGGCCGTGGTATGTGGACTGCCCTGAAGCAGGATCCAGCTACTGGCCGTGGTATGTGGACTGCCCTGAAGAAGAAGAAGAAGAAGAAGAAGAAGAAGAAGATATTCCCTTATTAGTCCCACAAGGGGAAATTCAATTTTTACACTCTGTTTGTTAACTTATACACGGTACATGCAGACCCGAAACACACACATGCACATGCATGAAATGGAGAGATGTCAGAGTGAGGGGGCTGCTCCTGACAAGCGCCCCGAGCAGTTGGGGGTTTGGTGCCTTGCTCAGGGGCACCTCGGCAGTGCCCAAGAGGTAAACTGGCACCTCTCCAGCTACCAGTTCACACTCAGTTCTTGGTCCATGTCGGGATTTGAACCAGTGATCCTCCGGTTCCCAAGCCAACTCCCTACAGACTGAGCTACTGCCGCCCGAAGCAGGATCCAGCTCCTGGCCGTCCGCAGGATCCAGCCCTCCTGGCCGTGGTATGTGGGCTGCCCTGCAGCAGGATCCAGCTCCTGGCCGTGGTATGTGGACTGCCCTGCAGCCACCATGAAGTCAGACAATTAGCTCTCAGACTGCTGCTAACGGCCGACTTGATCACTCTGAATTGGCTCTTCTTCTCCGTTATGCTCCATTATGTCCCGAGATCATCTCCCCAGTGGACATATAAAGTGGTAAACCTGACTCTTGAGTACTACCTTGCTCCCAGACCCCAGAGTTGTGCAAAATTTCACGCACTTTAATTGCCCTGAGGAATGTTTCTGAACCACTGCCTTTACTGAGACAAAGGCTCTCAGCCCTGCAGCGCTGTGGGTAAATCTGAAACCAGCTGAAGAACCGTGCAGCGCTGCAGTCAGTAGAACCACAGAGAGCTGCTGTTCATTGTTCTCGGTTCTCCTCCATTCAGCTGCTGTTCATTGTTCTAGGTTCTCCTCCATTCAGCTGCTGTTCATTGTTCTCGGTTCTCCTCCATTCAGCTGCTGTTCATTGTTCTAGGTTCTCCGCCATTCAGCTGCTGTTCATTGTTCTCGGTTCTCCTCCATTCAGCTGCTGTTCATTGTTCTCGGTTCTCCTCCATTCAGCTGCTGTTCATTGTTCTAGGTTCTCCTCCATTCAGCTGCTGTTCATTGTTCTCGGTTCTCCTCCATTCAGCTGCTGTTCATTGTTCTAGGTTCTCCTCCATTCAGCTGCTGTTCATTGTTCTTGGTTCTCCTCCATTCAGCTGCTGTTCATTGTTCTCGGTTCTCCTCCATTCAGCTGCTGTTCATTGTTCTAGGTTCTCCTCCATTCAGCTGCTGTTCATTGTTCTCGGTTCTCCTCCATTCAGCTGCTGTTCATTGTTCTAGGTTCTCCTCCATTCAGCTGCTGTTCATTGTTCTCGGTTCTCCTCCATTCAGCTGCTGTTCATTGTTCTAGGTTCTCCTCCATTCAGCTGCTGTTCATTGTTCTCGGTTCTCCTCCATTCAGCTGCTGTTCATTGTTCTCGGTTCTCCTCCATTCAGCTGCTGTTCATTGTTCTAGGTTCTCCTCCATTCAGCTGCTGTTCATTGTTCTTGGTTCTCCTCCATTCAGTCCTATCTTTGATTGACTTACAGCAGCAGAGATCCAAAGCAGGAGACAGAAGATAAAAGCAGGTAAAGGTGAGCTGGAGGACAGACTGTCACTGTGTCTCCTCCAGGATGGAGGCAAACCTGAAAAGAATGAAAAACTGCGACCACGTCATGTCCTCGCTGATGAATGAAAAGAGGGAGCGGGGGGGGCGAAGGGAGGATTTTAATACTCCCCCTCCTGTGCTGTCCTGTGTGTCCGATCACTCAGCTCGCTGGGTGTTTAAAGCTGCAGTGGACTGTATCCTGACAGAGATAGACCGGTAGACTACCTGAGACCGGTAGTCTGAAATAAATCATGTTCCTCTGTGTCCTCCATTGACCGGGGGAAACCACCAATCAGAGCTGAGCCGGAACCTTGCCGTCTATGAGCAGCTGTCAATCATTCATGAACTCCAATCAAAGCACTGATCAAATAATCAATATTCTGTTGTGATAATGACTATTTCTCTATAGTGCGTGGTTTAACTGTTAAATGAGAAAGTTTGTGACCTGACAGCCATGTTGAGATCTATTGAGGAAGCATCAAGCACCGCCCACAAGCCGGTGCACAGCCAATAGGAACGCTTTCTCTGAAATCATCAGTGATTGGTCAAGTGCTTCACCCCGTCTGCCTACAGGACACTGGTACACGGAGGAAGGTCAACAATGACGATGACGATGATGTTACACAAGCTGTTTTCATATCAACAACCATTTAAGTGAACCACCTTAAAGGAGCATTCCAACAATTGTACTCATTAGGATCCAACACAGTCTCATGGCAGCTCATGAAATAGTCACAAAATGTAAGCAGTTTCATTCAAGTACATTGACAGAAATTTCCCTTTTTTTCGTGATGCTCAGCGTGACTTTCAACAACAAATTTCAAAATAAAACTATTTACTTAGGTCTAGCAATAGATTGACAGTTAGGCTACAAACTACTTAGGTTCAGGAAAAAAATGTGATTTGGGTTAAAATAACACTGGCAGTGGCGTAAATTTAGTAGAGAAGTTACGTGACAAACATATCAACTTTTTTTGTGGGTTCACATGGGACACCAACAGCAGTGGTCCTCTGGGTGAAGGTCCTGTGTTTTCTGACCCGCCCACCCACCTCAAAGTCCTGTGTGTATGTGTGTGTGTGTGTGTGTGTGTGTGTGTGTGTGTGTGTGTGTATATATATATATATATATATATATATATATATATATATATATATATATATATATATGTCTTCTGTGTCTCTGGAAGACTGCTGTCAAGATATCATCAGGGTTGTTTGGGCATGGGCTTGGTAAATACATAATTTTTCAGGGAAAACTTGAATTACAAACTGCGGCTGTGAGGTTTGAAAGATGTGGGCAGGGAGGGTCCAACAAAAAGATGTTGTCGAGGGGAATTAGACTTTGACTCCTATTAAAGGTGCCCTGTAGAGTTTACATTCAGCGTTACTCACCAAAACAGCCTGGGCCTCATTCACTAATATGAATGTAGAAATGTTCCCATAAAATAAGATAAGATGAACCTTTATTAATCCCCGGACAGAAATTCGGGATAAACAAGTGCACAAGCAAATTACTGTTGGATTCATGACATGTCAACCTGTTCTCACTCCCAACTTGTCAAATACCACCGTTTGGTCAGTGGCCCTCGGCATCGAAACCAGAGCACGGAGGCACCCTTTAGCACCAGGACGCGATGAACCGGGCTTTCAGCTAATCCGGTGGAAACCCACCTGCTGCAGTATTCAACAGTCGGAGCAGGTGGTGTTTAACGCAACAAGTCTGAGCCTCATCGGGCAAAACCCCACAATCACCTTTCAGCATGTTGTAACTCAGGTGTTCTCATGGCTGTTTTCAGGCTTTAGAAAATCCAACACCAACAGGAGACTTTGACCAATAACGGGTTATTTTAGAGACAGAGACTATTCCTATTGGCTGTGCTCCGGCTGGTGGGCGTTTTTTCCTCAACAGATCTCAACATGGCTGCCGGGTCACAAATTTTACTGAAGAAATAGTCATAACAGTAACAGAATATTGATTCATGTCTGATCTGCACTGTCTAGTTCGACTGTTTGATTGGAGTTCAGAGTGGTTGACAGACTCCAGATCAGCTCTGATTGGTTGTTTTCCTCCGGTCTGTGAAATCTTGCAGATGCCTTTAGGATCACTGGAGGACCTGTCTCATGCACCACTGTCAGGATATAGTGACTGTTTTATAAAAATTACTTTTTTAAAGTCATATTTGCTCCTTGTCTACCCACTGCAGCTTTAAGTGGGCCTACCACGTGCCCACATTCACCACATTAAACCCCAGATTCCTCTTTTTTTTTGCTGGTTTAGTGCTGAACTGTAGATCTGTTTACACTGTGCATGAAAGAGGTGGTATCTCTGTTCAATACTCCAACAGCCTGTTGTTGCCCAACATTGTTGCCCAACATTGTTGAAAGTTACCTGTAGGTAGCCCCCCCCCCCCCCAGCAGCCCGGACCAGTGATTGAACTTTTGGGAAGTGCGACTCTTTGGGGAATAGGGAGGAGGCTGCGGAGGTCCAACGGGTTTGGGGGGAGTGACTCTAACGGGAGGCGGTGGTTTGGAGGTATAAACAGCGAACCACCGCCACCGCCCCCTCCGTTTGAGCCAGTTGCCCTGCACATCCCCGGTCCGCCTCTGTGACTCCGGCCCGCAGTGGGGAACAGGCTGGAAGCACGTCCTCCGGTCCTCTCGACTCGAAGCACCGACTCCGCCGCAGACATGGCACCTGTCCTCCGAGCGGTCGCTGCCGTCATCGCATCGGCGCTCCTGCAGACTGTGGCATCGGCCCACCTCAACGACACGTAAGTAAAACGCGTTTTCTCAGCAAACTTCGTGTCGCACCTCCTGTTGTGCGCAAAAAGTTTGCTTTGTGCGTCACGCTAGTAATGCTAGACGCCGAGTGCGCGCGCCAGTGTTTGCAGGAGAAGCAGCAGCACGTGATGAAGTTATCTAAAAGCTTCATCTTAAGCTGTCCTGCTGTAGTTTTGTAGTTTTGTTGTCACTCAGGACCAACATCCAGTCCTGAGGCTGGACCCGCAGCGACAGGACGCAGGACAGGACGCAGGACAGGACGCAGGACAGGGCGCTGTTACGCAATCTGTAGAGAGGCAGCTCCACAAGTGTGTGTGTGCGTATGCGTGCATGCGTGCGTGTGCGCGCGCACGTGTGTTTGAGAGTAGGTATGTGCACGTGCGCGCACGAGCCTTCCATCTGCTACCACTTAGCACCATTTGATTAACGAGCTGCTCATATCTGCTGACTTTACTGAGAACAGGGACTCTTAAGGTCTGACCTGGTTAATCTCCTAAATCATCAGTTTAATGGGAACAATTTGCTCTTCATGATGTTGTTTTTAGACTATGAAGCCAACTCCAGGTCTTACTTAAAAAAAACAACAACAAGAATTTGGTTCATAGTTGCACAATTCCTGTGTATTGATTTGGGTCTGACCTTTGTTTTGCAGCTCTGTGTTATCTGCACTGTGGCCATCTGAGCTTGAATGCCTCATTTTGTGTCTGAGCCAAATGACTTTTCATCATCATGCAACTTCTGCTTTGGCATCAATATTCTCAGCAGCACCACCACAAACTCAATTAAATGTGTCCTTTATTTCTCATTGGCTGCAGCAGGCCCTGTAGCCTCCAACACGGTGTATTCGGTAGAGTATTTACGGTGTGTGTCCATGCAGTTTACATGGAGAACATGTTAAAATAACACCACTTTTCAAATACTGATTTACACGTCTTTTCAATGGTAGAAGTACTCAGATCTTTGACTTAAGTAAGTCCTTTATTCAGAAATGATCATTAAAGGTTCTCTATATGATATCCAGAGCATTAACATAACAGTAAAGACCTGTTGTCCATGTAAAGATTCAGCGGAGTAACGTCTACCTGAGCAGAGAATGAAGTCTCTCTCTCTATCTGTGTTGTAATCAGAGCATCTCTGTGCTTTGTTGACGTGGCCGGCCGGCTGTACACACATTTTAGTGTAAGTCAGTCACTCTGTTGTGCCTCACTGGTTAGCTAACCACCGCTGCTCTGCACTGCTCTTACATGGCGGGTTCAGCTGGTAACGCCACCCTGACCCACGGTGTCCCAGCGAAGGGGAATCGCGGAGCATTGTGGGGCGTGCCACCATTTTTGGTGGGTAGCATTCGAAGCTATGGTAAACTATCATTATCTGTCCCCAGTCTATTCGTCTGTCATCTGTCAATTGTTCAACATCACAAATGTATAAAGTTTGTGCAAAAGACAGATACATAAAGAGAAGGTGACCGAGGCAGCGGGGTGATATATTACAAGATGGAAGTTAGTTATGATATCGATCCTCAGCACTTAGGAGGACTTTGGCAGCTTGCCACACATTTCAGTCACTTGGCTTTAGTGAATACTTGAGTACCTGTGGTACCTATGTAAAACTTTACAGGTCGATGTACAATTTACAAACAGGTATGTGTACGACATTAATATCTACCTGCCAAACGGCAAGTACACAATCATCTGGACAAAGATAAGCTAGCTGCTAACGTAATACTACCAAATACTACCAAAATATTGGCTAATACTGCATATCTAATGTTCCGGTATCTTTGCCTACCTTTGTGTCTGACTCTAGGCTATATATCTATATATACTACATTTCTGAGCAGTGTTTTGTGTTAACATTGGGCACTTGCAGTAAACAGCCAGCAGATGGCACTCTTACTCATTAGCCTCCAAAAATGGCAGACTTGCTGTTATGGTCAGAGGTTGACTGATATGGATTTTTATGGTTGATGTTGATTTTTTTTTTTTTTTCGGACTCAGGACAACCGATGGCCGCTTTATGATGTCGAGTTTTTTTGCCGATATCTTTGGCTGGTTTTATTTTTTCCTCCATCTGATAAAATGTAAAAGCTTAATAATAACAAATGACAGACAGACTTTCTTAACTTTAGTCCTGGTCCTAAATGTCTTATATTTATTTTAGACAGAGAAAGGTCCTTGATTGACACAAGGGGCGGAGTCACACCTGTTCTACAGCAGCAACACGGGGCTGCCCGCAGTTGTGCCTGCTTGATAATTGGTTTAATATGCTCAGACATTGGATGATTATGAAAAAATGTCAAATAATTGGCCAGATTAATCGGCCGACCGATTGATCGGTTGACCTCTAGATATGATGTCACCTTCCCAGTCCCTGTTGTGGTAGAGTAGCTCCCACCACCCTTCGCCGGTCATTGAGGCGAGTGTTCGTACTGACCAAACAGTGCTACTACAACTCTTGTGTCTGTCATGTGATGCCATTGGGCCCAAAAAGAAGTTTTCCCTGAGACTTACACTGGGAAAGAGACGTCTGTAACTCAGCAGAACATTTTCTGAGGTGATTGAACTCACCAGTATGAACACTTGAATAGCCCTTATTTAAATCTTTAGGTCCTAAGAGTTGGAAAATGCACTAATAGCTGAATCCAGAGTTATTTCCTCCCTCTGTTCATGCTCAGTCTGAGATTGGGCTGAGGGCTGGGAGGCGGAGTCAGAGGAAGCACCACTGCACCTGCTCTGTGGACCCAATGGATGCAGAATATCGCTGGATGATCTGGGTCCTTTATCGCTCAGCAGTCGGCCATTTTGGTTCATGAACGGGAGCCTGCCTCCAGCTCTGTATCCAGTTCTATACATCCATGTCTGGTCCCTCCTCGGGTTAACACATTTGACTCTGTCAGCACTGTTGCTGCTGTTTGCCTTGTTAGCACTGTTAGCACCATTAGCTGCTAGTCGCTGGCAAAGCCATCTCCATGTTGAGAGCCATGTGGAGGCAATTACAGTCCCCTCCATAACGGCAGGGCCAAAACATTTGGGTTTGACATCAACAGATGAATCTGAGATCAGTATTTCAGCTTCTATTTCAGGTTTTTACATCTAGATCTGTTACACTACTTAGCAAGTAGATTTGCCTAGTATTTAATGCCCTTATCAACATGGGAGGGGATAAATATGCTGCTTTATGTAAATGTGTGTATATATTTATTATTGGAAATCAATCAAACAACACAACAGGGACATCTTTCAAAATGGCCATACCCGTTTTTCCTCACCAGAATTTAGCGTAAATTTTGAGCATTATTTAACCTCCTTCGCAACAAGCTCGTGACATGGTTGGTATCAATGGATGCATATTAGGGGTGGGTCGTCTCGTTTATTGTCCCACTAGAAATCAGGCCTATGGACAGAGGCTGGGACACGGTGGACAGAAATATGAGGAATAGCACAAGGAAAGTGTAACTGAAACTGAGGTTGTGTGTTGTGATTGGTTCAATTTCTGCGAGGGCGGACCAGATTTTACTGAGCAAGTCTCTCAACCACCGTCACTGTGTTCACACTACTACAGCTATTAACTCTCCACCACACGTTAGCTCAGTGGCTAACACTGAATGGTAACCATGTCAGTAAATGACTGTAGTTCCTTCTAGTCAGCAGTGATCAGTGGTTGTTCAGGAGTTTATTGTTAAGGGAGGAACAGTAGCAGTGAAGAGGTGATGATCAGTTATTGACAAGGGTCCAAACTACAGAGCCTCCATGTTATTACCGTATTTTCCCGCCTATAAGGCGCACTTAAAAGTCTTAAATTTTCTTCAAAATGTGCGGTGCGCCCTATAGTGCGGTGCGCCTTATATATGTGTGTCTATGTGTGTGTGTTGTTGTTGTTGTATGGCGGACGTAGTAGAGGACACCATGAGAACCTCAAAGTAGGAAGTTTGGGGTGGATTGTACTGTATATAAACGAACGGAGCAACAGCCCGCGAAGCCAGGTAAAACTCATCTTTATTTATCGAATGTAAAAAAAGGAAACAACACCCAACAACAACAAAACACCTTCACTCACATCACCACGACAACGTCTAAAGAAGAAACGACAAGAACAACCCCCACACAACAAAAAAAGAAAGAAACAATTGTCTTCCCTCCCACATACACCAACCAAACAAACAAAAAAAAAAAAAAAAAATCCAATTCCTCCCTTCATGTTTCTTTTCTCTTTTCCTTATCATCCTCTTTCTCACCAACCTACACCGCAACTCAAAAATATTTTTTCTTTCCCTTCCCTCCACTTCCCAACCCTCCCCCCACCCTCACATCACAACAAGCCTCTCCATTTCATCTCCACCTCAAAAAAAGAGAAGACATCCACACCCGAAAAAAAAAAAAAAAAAAAAAAAAACCACACACTTTCTGTCCTCTCAGGCCCAAGGAAATCCAACACCTGCACATCAGGAGAACCCCCCTTCCGAATAAACCCGCGCGCCGGCGGGGGAGATGAAAGACATGAGGACAACACACTCTCTCTCACACCAGAGACAGCGACGCGGACAGACACCACACGTTTTGGATTGTGTATGGACTCGCTTGCGCACCTCTTCCTCCTCTCTGTTGCTCTCTCGTAAAGCCCGCCTTCCTTCGAGGACCCCACCGCAAAAGACACCCCCCGGAGGAAAAGAAACCGGCCCTGTTTTTTTGGAGTGAGTTTTGCCGCCCTTCCAGAAAAAGGGGATATGTTTTTTTTGGTTTTTTTTTTAAATAATTAAATGAGTTCCTTCTCCTTTTTTTCCCCCCCCATTTTAAAAATAACCATAATTTTCTTCTTTTTTTCTTTTTTTTTTATTCCCCCGTTGATGTTTATGATGATTATTAAATGATAGTACTTTTAATTATTACTTAATTAAAACACACCCAAAGTCAATTTTTTTTCCCCCTTTTTTTTAAACACACACTTTTTATTCATTTTTTCTTTTTTTTTTCCTCCCCCCCCCTTAGGGCGGCCCCCCTTATATATTTTAAAAACAAAATACACACACATCTCACAGAGACCGCCCTATATAACACGGCGCCCTATAGTCGTGAAAATACGGTAATATATTATCCTCATAAAGTTTAGCAGCAACGTAACCCGACTACACAAGCTGAAACTAAAGCTGGCAGTAGACTCTGTAGTCTGTTTAGGTTAGTTTATCATGTATCTCAGTAGTAAACTAAAGCTGGCAGTAGGCTCTGTAGTCTGACTGTTTAGGTTAGTTTGTCATGTATCTCAGTAGTAAACTAAAGCTGGCAGTAGACTCTGTAGTCTGACTGTTTCTAGGTTAGTTTATCATGTATCTCAGTAGTAAACTAAAGCTGGCAGTAGGCTCTGTAGTCTGATTTAGGTTAGTTTGTCATGTATCTCAGTAGTAAACTAAAGCTGGCAGTAGACTCTGTAGTCTGACTGTTTAGGTTAGTTTATCATGTATCTCAGTAGTAAACTAAAGCTGGCAGTAGACTCTGTAGTCTGTTTAGGTTAGTTTGTCATGTATCTCAGTAGTAAACTAAAGCTGGCAGTAGGCTCTGTAGTCTGACTGTTAGGTTAGTTTGTCATGTATCTCAGTAGTAAACTAAAGCTGGCAGTAGACTCTGTAGTCTGACTGTTTAGGTTAGTTTATCATGTATCTCAGTAGTAAACTAAAGCTGGCAGTAGACTCTGTAGTCTGATTTTAGGTTAGTTTGTCATGTATCTCAGTAGTAAACTAAAGCTGGCAGTAGGCTCTGTAGTCTGACTGTTAGGTTAGTTTGTCATGTATCTCAGTAGTAAACTAAAGCTGGCAGTAGTCTCTGTAGTCTGACTGTTTAGGTTAGTTTGTCATGTATCTCAGTAGTAAACTAAAGCTGGCAGTAGACTCTGTAGTCTGACTGTTTAGGTTAGTTTGTCATGTATCTCAGTAGTAAACTAAAGCTGGCAGTAGACTCTGTAGTCTGACTGTTTAGGTTAGTTTGTCATGTATCTCAGTAGTAAACTAAAGCTGGCAGTAGGCTCTGTAGTCTGACTGTTAGGTTAGTTTGTCATGTATCTCAGTAGTAAACTAAAGCTGGCAGTAGGCTCTGTAGTCTGACTGTTTAGGTTAGTTTGTCATGTATCTCAGTAGTAAACTAAAGCTGGCAGTAGACTCTGTAGTCTGACTGTTTAGGTTAGTTTGTCATGTATCTCAGTAGTAAACTAAAGCTGGCAGTAGACTCTGTAGTCTGACTGTTTAGGTTAGTTTGTCATGTATCTCAGTAGTAAACTAAAGCTGGCAGTAGACTCTGTAGTCTGACTAGGTTAGTTTATGTATATTTCTATGGTGACTCTGCTGTTGTCAACATTACTGTTGCTGCTCTAGAAACAACATGTGTCCTCGTTGGATTTAAATATTCAAATCTAATCTGGTTCTGACTTTAAACCAACCAGGCTGACATCAGTAGAGCTAATATGATCACTTCAATATTAATTTATCATCTCAGTATTGATCAGTGTTATTGATCATGGCAGATTGTCCTCATATGGTGCTGCCTAGTTTATGTTACTATAGTTTAAAAAGCTCTAGTGCTGCTGACCTGATGCTGACCTTTTAGCTGATGATTAGTTTTTATTTATTGATTCTTGTTAATAACTCAGAGTCACTTTTCTTTTAGATCAGAAGTCCAGCCATCAGTTGTGAATGATCAATGAAGAAGAGTTTTGTTCCTGATGTTTTAAAGCTGAGCCTGCTACAACCTAAAAATCACAAGTTGTGTTAATGTGTGAAAAGAATATGTAGTGATAAATTCAATTTGTGTTAATGCGTTATCTCATTAACTTTGACAACCTTAAAAAAATATTGATTACAGCTGCTTTAATATTAAAATTCAGGTCTCCCACCTCATGAATGAATTTAATAGGTGATGCCAATAACAGCAAATTGCTCAGCCTGTAATTGAAATAGAAACAGTTATAACATTCATAAGTACGTAATGCTGAAAGAGAAAAACAAACATCTGTGCATATCAGAAATGTTCCACTGGGCTGCTTTCCTCTGTTGCATGGTGTCCTTGACTGTTCAGATCTGTTGCACATCACGTCCTTTTCCAGCCAGTGTGATGCCGTCTCTCTGCCCGCAGTATTTTTGCAGTGACCGTGAGCTCCCAGGTGAAAGGAGGGAAACAGGAGGCCCTGTGTGCCCAGGTCCACGGCCCCACCGAGCCCCTCACACTGACTGTTGCCCTGGAAATGGACTCCGGCAGGACGACCATCCTGGAGGAGGCTGTAAACCAGGACTTTTACCGCTGCGTAAACTTCCAGGTCTGACCCAGTAGACTGTATGCAGCATTTGCTTCCTCATTTTCAGTGTTTGTGACGCAGAGTGGAGCAACTTTTCATGTTTTAGTGGTTTAATGCATTCATGAGGTTTCTCCTCGTCCCCTAGCCCTCCATTAAACTAATGGCACAAAGACATTATGGCCCTAATCATCCAGCCGGGGCCATGACCGAGGCTGACGGTGTCAATGGTTCCTGTAACTGACTGCTCTGGTTCCTGTCACACCGCTGCTTGCTGTTATGCAACTTACGGGCTTTGCTCCATATTGATGGAAGTGACCCGTCGACCCCAATCAGCTCTGTGACAATAGCACTTAGTTTCACTTCGTTCCCCAGTGTCTGGCCCTGCGGCAGGGCGGGCCTCGGCTGGCATTTGTCTGTCTGCAGCTAAACAAAGGCTGCTTTCTGCCAAAGCCTAGCTATGTACCTGCATTCCTCTGGATACATACACCCCCTACCCCCTACCCTCAGTCTCACAACTCACAAAAATCATCCTTCACAAAGTTTGGTAGTGGTTCCAGTCCCTGTTACATAATAGCAGCTCCATTAGCTAGTGAAAACATATGCTAGTCAAGTATGATGACATTTCATAATTAACACTGTGTACTGGAAGTGGACTGTTGCTCAATTTCAGCAGAACTCAGATGGATTTGCCTCCAAGCTGTTCTTGTATGCCGTTCTAGTCGACAGATGTTGCATTGCAAAAGACAAAATGTACATTCCAGAAAAGTGCTTGCCAACTGGGCAGAAGTTGTGGTTCTGCACAAAGCTAAATTTAAAACCCCCTCCCTCCTTCCTTCGTCTCCTGAAGATCCAAACATGCCCCGGTCCTCTCTGACATATGTGCTTTCTGATATTGCAGGTCCCTGCAGTGCGCACTAGAACTGTGGCAACCATTAATGTCACTATTCAGGGTGAGAGCGACTCGATGAACAAGAAGACCAAAATCCTTATTGTGCCTCCTGCTTTCATCCACATCATCCAGACTGACAAACCTATCTACAAACCTGGACAGACCGGTTCGTATTAACTGTGACCATGTCCACTGGGAGGACATTTAAAGCTTCCTGCTGTGTGGTAGTCTTGCTCTGCTGCAGTCATACTCTTCACACAGCCCACATTATCCCCACTGCACTGCTCACCAATTCAGCTGCGCTTGCACAATTTTGGACTACATTACAATATCTGCATAATGCTGAGCCACAACTTGCCAACTTTAGGAAGTGTGTCTATATTCAGCATACAGAAGAATGGTGGTTCCTCAAGAGTTCTTGGTTCAGGTTGTGTACAATGAAATATATATAAATAAATCCATAAATCGCATCTGAATTCCATCACAATTAAAAGCTCACAGCAGTTTTATAAATGAATGTTTAATCCAGTGGATTTTGTTTTGTTCTTAATTTTAACGCTGCAGTGGGTTTCAGTGGAGCAAGTATGATTAAATGCAGTTCATCCAGCATCCAGCAGTTCATCCAGCTGCCGTCTGAGAGCTGAGCTGTCAGTCACTCTCTGATCTACCAAACGGTCAAACCAGGCAGCGCTGATCAGATATGGATCAATGTTCTGTTACTGTAAAGACTGTTTCTCTCCTCAGATGTTCCCAGAAACATCTGTTAGTTACTGTTCAGCTGTAAAATGAGAGGGGTTATGACCTAGTAGCCATGTTGGCCGGAGCACATCCAATAGGAACACTGTATCTCTCTGAAATGACCTTTGATTGGTCAAAGTCTCCCGTCGTGGGCTAGATGTTTTACATCCTGAAAACAGCCCATGAGGAGGACTCTTACTTGAACACTTGAATTACAATATGCTGAAAGGTTATCATGATTTTTTTGCCCAAAGATGCCACAAACTTTATAAAGTTAGGGGACTTTTAGTCCCTTTGTGAGTCAAGATCCAAAAACACTGAATCCTGCGCTTCCCAGAATGCAACTTGATAGTCATTAAAGCCTGGCCTCTTTCCACCCCGTGGCTCCGGGAAGCTTTGTCTCGTCTGAGAAGACTATTTCATAGTGCTGTCATCAGGGAGTTTTGGCCTGTGCTTGGGGATTGTTCATGTGAAAGCCTGTATTCCTAGTTGGTGTTCACCAGGAGGGTCTCCCAAAAGCATCCTGGGAAATGCAGTATCCAGTGGTTTTGGAGCCGGGACCTCTACTACATCAGAGATTCAGGATGTATTGGCCTCTAGTCGTACTCTGCCTCCCCGTTCCACTGCATTCACTTCACAACAAATGGTTGCCAGTTTGTTGCACAACCTTCATATTTTATGGCTGAGTGGAGTGAGATACATATTCATGTCATGTGATGAATTTTTCACAGCAGAGTAATTTTGCAACATGTAGCTGAAGGCCTACATTAGGTGTGTGTGTGTGTGTGTGTGTGTGTGTGTGTGTGTGTGTGTGTGTGTGTGTGTGTGTGTGTGTGTTTGGGAATTATCAATCCACTTGACAACGGTGGCTTCAACCACGGGTGCTTTCTCCCTGTTTTTCGTGTTGTCACCCAAAATGAACACTGACAGCAGACTACTTGATTGCTATAAGATGATTATTTAAACTACGTATGCGGATAATTATTTAAATACGGCATATATGATTCTGTCCTAGTCCATGTTGCTGTACAACATTAAGTAACCGGATGCAGCCATCACTAATGTTACGATACGAATGCTTCGGGATCGAAGCTGTTATTTTTCTTATTTTGACGGTGACAACAGGTTGCAGCTGTAGGTAGCTGTTTTTGTGTAAATATGCCAAATTGTAATTTTTTTATGGGATATTCTTGTTCGGATGATTAAGCTGAGACAGCTGATATGTTCTGACGTCAGTTGTCACCTGTTGCCACAGTAAATATTCACTCCTCCTGTCAAACTCAGACATTTATCTGTTTTATCCTCATTAACTGGCATCTCGATCACTGACGACTCTGAGACACCACGTGGTACTAATGCTGTCTCACAAGCCTTGAAGTGGGAACCGAGTGTCAGATATATTTCACAGAGATCTGTTGAATATATAAACAACACATTGATTTTGGACTCATCATAAACTTTTTTTCAGGAAAGCACACTTTTATTCGATACCTTTCTAAAAGCAGAAAAGTGTTGTCAGTATAACCTTGAATGTCGTTCTGCTCTCACCACAAACATTGCCAACGGCATGGTCTGTAAAATTAGTGGTGTGTTTTTGTTTTGTGTCGTCCCACCGGCTGGACTGTCTGATTTTATTCCCTTTATTTACTGATGTATTGCTGTTTGTGTGTTATATTTAGGGAATAAAGTGATGTTAATTTCTTGTTTGGTATTTCTCCTTTTCTTTACAGTCCAGTTCCGAATCGTCTCCATGGATGCCAATTTCATCCCTGTAGGTCGAGTGGTAAGTTTTGTATTATGTTGTATTTTGCCCGTCAAAGTGATGTGATATCGTATGATGTGTAATAATTCAGCCGGTGAACTTAGCAGTCTGGTGTGATTTCTACCAAGCAGTCAGTGAATCTGAGGAACGAGGTCTATTTTGGTTCAGGAGAGTGGGAGGTGAACGGAGGGCTGTTTGTTGATTCTGGAGACAGCGTGGGCGTGCGGCGCTGTGTGGCGTAGTGTGATAAACATGCTGTCAGAGTTCATTTGGCACACACTGCATTTGACCCAAACATCTGAATCAATACGGGCTCAAGGCCTTTTCCGTCTGTGTCGAGAGGCTGAAAACACAACTGTGTGTAGCCAACGTGAAATGAATTGAAACGCGTCATGTGAAGAGGGTAGGTCTCTAGAGAGTCTCAAACGGTCTCGAAGGAAACAGTAAAGCTGGAATCCGCCAGGAGTCGGTCTCTTTCTGACCTCACCGCCGTTCCCATTTGAACACATTTTTTCCTGCTCGGGGTTGATTTGGGCGACGGCTCTAATCCGAGGAGGCGTCCACAGCCAACGGGATGAGCAAAGCTGCGCACCTTCACTTCACTTCGCACGACTGCACATTTTTGCTGACTCGTGCTTCCTTTTGATGTCAGTTCATTTTAATTTTCTGTTTTTCAGGCATGTAATGGCAAACAAATGGGAAAAGTGAAGTAATATTTGAGGATAAAGAGAAAACCATAGACAACATGAAGAAGTCAGCAGCGCTGCGACTGCTGCCGTTTCCTGGCCATTTCATTACACAAAATCAAATTTATTCATTTTAGACAGGAAAAGGTTAAGATGTGTGCTCATTTGTAATAATCCACAATTAAAAGCTGTACTGTTCATTTGTGAAGCTGTGCACAAGTGTTACTGCATTTTCCCCAATACTGTCCTGCAAATATTTCAGAATAAAAGCCTTGTGTTAACAAATGAAGGAATTCTGTCAACAGAAAAAGGACTAGAGGGCTTTTAATTTGAAATGCAAACAGGAAGTGTTAATTAAATATGAAACAGGCACGTTGACTCTGTAGAAGACACGCAGCCGAACCACGCTGCTGACGCGGGAAGTTCGACTGTTACCTAACTTGTTAACATGGACGCCAAAATA
>CAMQGK010000062.1:772500-795000 GCA_947000775.1 Pterois miles | reverse complement strand
TTAGGTTGTTAGTTGGTTAGATGTTAGGTGGTTAGTTGGTTAGTTAGGTTAGGTGGTTAGATGATTAGGTGGTTAAGTTGTTAGGTGGTTAGTTGTTTAGGTGGTTAGATGGTTAGGTGGTTAGGTGATTAGATGGTTAGGTGGTTAGTTGGTTAGTTAGGTTAGGTGGTTAGATGATTAGTTGGTTAGGTGGTTAGATGTTAGGGGGTTAGGTGGTTAGATGGTTAGTTGGTTAGGGGGTTAGGTGGTTAGATGGTTAGTTGGTTAGGGGGTTAGATGGTTAGATGGTTAGTTGGTTAGGGGGTTAGTTGGTTAGGTGGTTAGGGGGTTAGATGGTTAGGGGGTTAGATGTTTGGGGGTTAGGTGGTTAGATGGTTAGGTGGTTAGGGGGTTAGATGGTTAGGTGGTTAAATGGTTAGGTGGTTAGATGTTTAGGTGGTTAGTTAGGTTTGGTGGTTAGATGTTTAGGTGGTTAGATGGTTAGGTGGTTAAATGGTTAGGTGGTTAGTTGGTTAGTTAGGTTTGGTGATTAGATGATTAGTTGGTTCGGTGGTTAGATGATTAGTTGGTTAGGTGGTTAAATGGTTAGGTGGCTAGGTGGTTAGATGTTTAGGTGGTTAGATGGTTAGTTGGTTAGGTGATTAGATGGTTAGGTGGTTAGTTGGTTAGTTAGGTTAGGTGGTTAGATGATTAGTTGGTTAGGTGGTAAGGTGGTTAGTTGGTTAGGTGGTTAGATAATCAGGTGGTTAGTTGGTTAGGTTGTTAGTTGGTTAGATGGTTAGTTGGTTAGGGGGTTAGGTGGTTAGATGGTTTGGGGGTTAGATGGTTAGGTGGTTAGGGGGTTAGGTGGTTAGATGGTTAGGGGGTTAGGTGGTTAGATGGTTAGTTGGTTAGGGGGTTAGGTGGTTAGATGGTTAGTTGGTTAGGTGGTTAGGGGGTTAGGTGGTTAGGTATTTAGTTGGTTAGGTGGTTAGATGCTTAGTTGGTTAGGTTGTTAGGTGGTTAGATGGTTAGTTGGTTAGGGGGTTAGATGGTTAGGTGGTTAGATGGTTAGATGCTTAGTTGGTTTGGTTGTTAGGTGATTAGATGGTTAGTTGGTTAGGGGGTTAGGTGGTTAGATGGTTAGTTGGTTAGGTGGTTAGGTTGTTAGTTGGTTAGATGGTTAGTTGGTTCGGTGATTGTTAGATGGTTAGGTGGTTAGGTTGTTAGTTGGTTAGGTGGTTCGATGGTTAGATGGTTAGGTGGTTAGGTTGTTAGTTGGTTAGGTGGTTCGATGGTTAGTTGGTTAGGTGGTTAGGTTGTTAGTTGGTTAGGTGGTTAGATGGTTAGCTGGTTAGGTGGTTAGGTGATTGTTAGATGGTTAGGTGGTTAGGTTGTTAGTTGGTTAGGTGGTTCGATGGTTAGATGGTTAGGTGGTTAGGTTGTTAGTTGGTTAGGTGGTTCGATGGTTAGATGGTTAGGTGGTTAGGTGATTGTTAGATGGTTAGGTGGTTAGGTTGTTAGTTGGTTAGATGGTTAGTTGGTTAGGTGGTTAGGTGATTGTTAGATGGTTAGGTGGTTAGGTTGTTAGTTGGTTAGGTGGTTCGATGGTTAGGTGGTTCGATGGTTAGGTGGTTAGGTTGTTAGTTAGTTAGGTGGTTCGATGGTTAGATGCTTAGTTGGTTAGGTTGTTAGGTGGTTAGATGGTTAGGTGGTTCGATGGTTAGATGGTTAGGTGGTTAGTTGGTTAGGTGGTTAGGTGGTTAAATGGTTAGGTGGTTAGGTGGTTAAATGGTCAGGTGGTTAGATGGTTAGGTGGTTAGATGGTTAGGTGGTTAGATGGTTAGGTGGTTAGGTGGTTAGATGGTTAGATGGTTAAATGGTCAGGTGGTTAGATGGTTAGGTGGTTAGATGGTTAGGTGGTTAGATGGTTAGGTGGTTAGGTGGTTAGGTGGTTCGATGGTTAAATGGTTAGGTGGTTAGTTGGTTAGGTGGTTAGATGGTTAGGTGGTTAGGTGGTTAAATGGTTAGGTGGTTAGGTGGTTAAATGGTCAGGTGGTTAGATGGTTAGGTGGTTAGATGGTTAGGTGGTTAGGTGGTTAGATGGTTAGATGGTTAAATGGTCAGGTGGTTAGATGGTTAGGTGGTTAGTTGGTTAGGTGGTTAGGTGGTTAAATGGTTAGGTGGTTAGATGGTTAGGTGGTTAAATGGTTAGGTGGTTAGATGGTTGGTTGGTTAGGTGGTTAGATGGTTAGGTGGTTAGTCATCATGATCTCTGAAGAATTACAGTGATACACAGCTCTAGTAACTGTATGACGAGGATTAACCAGCTAGTCATCCAAACTGAGATTTGATTGGATAAATGTTGTATATAGCCCTTATTGTTTTTAAAGATGATCAGTGACCAGTGAGATGTGAAAATGTGATTGAGAATCCACATTTAAAGCTGGGAATTATCCACATTGCTGTGTTCCATATCCGTCAGTGAGTTTCCTCCTAAATAGTAAACTATCCAGACGGAGAATGACACCGTACAGAAATTACTCAAACGCCAGATGTGATGCTAACGCTAACTATTGTGGCTAGCTTATTGTCCTTTATTTGGTTGCCGAGGTAGTAGTGCCATTTGTCATCGTCATGTGTTTGCTATTGGCTGTTACAGAAGGGACGGCCCGTTGTTGTGGTCCGAGAAATGTCCCATTGCAGCATTAGCCCAAAAAATACACAGCCTCCACGTGACAAACACAAGCACAATGATTGTGCAGAATGACGGCAAACAGCTGGAACAAAAGATTTCATCGATCGTTCCTGCAGGGGCATTTACAAAAACCCACAAAATCAGTTTTTATAAATTCCCCGGCAAATTGTTGATGAAAATGCATACTTGGTGTGAAATGGCTTCAAGAGGGGGATTTTGAAAATACTCGTGATATGCATGTTTTTGACGTCAGTTTGGCATCCAACAGGAGACAGTAGGTAGAGGTCAGTCAGGATTACATGCACACAGGATGAGCTGTACATCTGAGTCTGCATGTACCATGTATGAGTTTAACAGAGTGTAAAATTGAATTTCCCCGTTGTGGGACTAATAAAGGTAGATCTTCTTCTTCTTCTATTAGCTCATAACTGCCAGTTTAACTGCAGCAAAGCTCACATGCACATTGTGTGCTAATTATGTCATTTTACGTGCATACAGTTCACAAATGCCTTATTTTGAGACTTGCATGTAGAGTACTTGTGATTTTAGAACGTTTGACTTTGGCGACCCGTAGTGGTAGAACCAGAAAAAGACTGATATCACTACCATCCAATTGTGGGACACTTAGAGGAGGGTTGTTTCTGTACAGACTTATAACGCTATAAAGCCTTTTGCCATCTGAAATGAAGGAATGTGCATCTTTGTGTAGGATCCCAGTTCAAATCGCATAGCCCAGTGGTTGGACAAGACCATCGTGAGCGGCATCCTTGACCTCTCCCACCCCATGATTCCTGAGGCGGCACAAGGAAGCTACATGATCACCGCCTCGACGGACAAAGGAGAGCAAATAACCCACAGCTTTGACATCAAGGAATACGGTCTGCTGCAGTTACTTCTTATATATAAAGAGGAGAATGAGTCACATTTTGATCTGAATGTACATTTTCAGCAATAAGATTGTTGATTGTTTCCTTTGGTTTAGTTTTGCCAAAGTATGAAGTGAAGGTTCACCTGCCCAGTGTGATTACCATCCTGGACCAAGAGGCAACGCTGAAGATCTGTGGAAAGTGAGTGTCCCACTTAAACAGGACAGACGGAGTCACACACACGCTGTTTGTCAATTTCAAACATAATCTTGCAAATGAAGAAAGTCTGTTTGTCGTAGTGTCATTTAGTTTTGTGTGAAACGGCCCAGTGAACTAAATCTGTCATCTCCAACAATACACGTCACCAGCAGCGAGCTAGATAGCTTAGCAACGGTGTGTTGAAGTGATATCTTACTTATCACTTACGTGACTTTTGGTTGTATCGTCTTATTAGTTATGTACTTTCACAGTCTGATACTTCAACAGTTTTACAACAGACTCTATTGACTTATAAAAAATTATCTTTTAAACTGACGAATGTGTGATTCATGGTGCAAATCAAACAGCATCAAAAAATATTTGTATATTGCTGTTGAAGTTGATATTTTTTATGGTCCCATGCTGGTCCACCGGAAGGGGCGGGACTTCGCCTCTTTGAAATTTGAGATAGTAGCCCTTTATTAAAGTCTAACTGAGAATATTTGTGTATAAGGAAATGTAAACCACACTGATACTGCAGCTTGTGTACATATTTTTCTAATTGTGAAATGCAAAACAGAGAGTGTATCAGCTGCCTCTCAACATTCAGCTAACGGTGCAAATAATGGCAATAACAGTGCTGAAAGAGCTAACGGTGTGTGCTAACCTGCTAATGTTCAGGGATCAGAGGGTCCCAGGGCCCCTCTGATCTCCCTGATGTTATCACCCCTGATGTTATCATCCCTGATGTTATCACCCCTGATGTTATCATCCCTGATGTTATCACCCCTGATGTTATCACCCCTGATGTTATCATCCCTGTTTTATGTTATCACCCCTGATGTTATCACCCCTGATGTTATCATCCCCTGTATCATCCTGATGTTATCATCCCTGATGTTATCACCCCTGATGTTATCACCCCTGATGTTATCATCCCTGATGTTATCACCCCTGATGTTATCATCCCTGATGTTATCACCCCTGATGTTATCACCCCTGATGTTATCACCCCTGATGTTATCACCCCTGATGTTATTTTTTCACCCCTGATGTTATCACCCCTGATGTTATCACCCTATCCTTGTTATCATCCCTGATGTTATCATCCCTGATGTTATCATCCCTGATGTTATCATCCCTGATGTTATCATCCCTGATGTTATCACCCCTGATGTTATCACCCCTGATGTTATCACCCCTGATGTTATCACCCCTGATGTTATCATCCCTGATGTTATCACCCCTGATGTTATCACCCCTGATGTTATCATCCCTGCTGTTATCACCCCTGACGTTATCATCCCTGATGTTATCACCCCTGATGTTATCACCCCTGATGTTATCACCCCTGATGTTATCACCCCTGATGTTATCATCCCTGATGTTATCACCCCTGATGTTATCATCCCTGATGTTATCATCCCTGATGTTATCACCCCTGACGTTATCACCCCTGACGTTATCACCCCTGACGTTATCACCCCTGACGTTATCACCCCTGACTGTTATCATCCCTGCTGTTATCATCCCTGCTGTTATCACCCCTGATGTTATCACCCCTGATGTTATCATCCCTGATGTTATCATCCCTGCTGTTATCATCCCTGCTGTTATCATCCTTGATGTTATCACCCCTGATGTTATCATCCCTGATGTTATCACCCCTGCTGTTATCCCCCTGCTGTTATCACCCCTGATGTTTTCCCCTCTGTTATCACCCCTGCTGTTATCATCCCTGATGTTATCACCCCTGCTGTTATCACCCCTGCTGTTATCATCCCTGATGTTATCACCCCTGCTGTTATCACCCCTGCTGTTATCATCCCTGATGTTATCATCCCTGACGTTATCACCCCTGACGTTATCATCCCTGATGTTATCATCCCTGATGTTATCACCCCTGATGTTATCATCCCTGATGTTATCATCCCTGATGTTATCATCCCTGATGTTATCACCCCTGATGTTATCATCCCTGATGTTATCACCCCTGATGTTATCACCCCTGATGTTATCACCCCTGATGTTATCACCCCTGATGTTATCATCCCTGATGTTATCATCCCTGATGTTATCACCCCTGATGTTATCATCCCTGATGTTATCACCCCTGATGTTATCATCCCTGATGTTATCACCCCTGATGTTATCATCCCTGATGTTATCACCCCTGATGTTATCATCCCTGATGTTATCACCCCTGACGTTATTATCCCTGCTGTTATCACCCCTGATGTTATCATCCCTGATGTTATCACCCCTGATGTTATCATCCCTGCTGTTATCACCCCTGCTGTTATCACCCCTGCTGTTATCATCCCTGATGTTATCACCCCTGACGTTATCATCCCTGACGTTATCATCCCTGACGTTATCATCCCTGACGTTATCACCCCTGACGTTATCACCCCTGACGTTATCACCCCTGATGTTATCACCCCTGATGTTATCACCCCTGATGTTATCACCCCTGACGTTATCACCCCTGACGTTATCACCCCTGATGTTATCATCCCTGATGTTATCATCCCCTGATGTTATCACCCCTGATGTTAGTGTTATGAGGGTTATTATGGGTGTTATTATGGGTGTTATGAGTGTTTTGGTGGGTGTTTTGTGTTTTTTTTTGGGTGTTTTGGGGGTTTTTTTGGGTTTTTTGGGTGTTGTTTTGAGTGTTTTGAGGGTTATTATGGGTGTTATTATGGGTGTTATGAGTGTTATGAGGGTTATCTGTGTTATTATGAGGATTATTATCGGTGTTATTATGGTATATGGTGTATGGTGGTGTTATCGGGTTATTATATGTATTGTGGGTGTATGGATATGGGTGTATTGTGTATGGTATATGGTATATGTGATGAGTGTATGTATCTGTGTATATTATTATGTGTATTATATATATGGTGATGGATGCGTATATAGTTATTTGTGAATATGTATAATGTTATATTATATGGATTAAGTGTATTATTATGTATTTTATGTATTATGGTATAGTTTATATATGTATGGGATTATAGTGTAATATATGGGTATCATAGGATATAGGTATATATGGTGTATAATGTGGAGGTAAAAGTGTTAATTTCAATTTCAATTTCATTTCATTTCAACAAATCTCTAAACTGTTGCGTAGTGCATTTATTTGTGCGCCCAGTGAACAAATCTGTCATCTCCACAATACACGCACCAGCAGCACAACAGCAACGGGGTAATAATCTTACTACCTACGGACTTTTGTGATCTCTTATTATTATTACTTTCACAGTCTAACTTCAACAGTTTACAACAGACCTATACTATTACTTAAACCAATGTATTCTGCACAACAGCCATTATCTTTAAATTTTATGTCCCATCTCCACCGGACGACCCCTCTTTAAATTTAGATAGTAGCCCTTTATTAAAGTCTAACTGAGATTTGTGAAAGAAATTAAACCACACTATACTGCAGCTGTACATTTTTCAATTTATGCAAACAGGATCCTCCTCCAACATTCAGCAACGTGCAAAAATGGCAATAACAGGCTGAAAGAGCAACGTGTGCAACCTCTAATTCAGACAACCCAGGGCCCCTCTATCTCCCTGATGTTATCACCCCTGATATTATCACCCCTGATGTTATCACCCCTGATGTTATCACCCCTGATGTTATCATCCCTGATGTTATCATCCCCTGATGTTATCATCCCTGATGTTATCACCCCTGATGTTATCACCCCTGCTGTTATCATCCCTGCTGTTATCATCCATGATGTTATCATCCCTGCTGTTATCATCCATGATGTTATCATCCCTGATGTTATCATCCCCGATGTTATCACCCCTGATGTTATCATCCCTGATGTTATCATCCCTGATGTTATCATCCCTGCTGTTATCATCCCTGCTGTTATCATCCATGATGTTATCACCCCTGCTGTTATCACCCCTGATGTTATCACCCCTGATGTTATCATCCATGATGTTATCATCCCTGCTGTTATCATCCCTGACGTTATCATCCCTGACGTTATCATCCCTGATGTTATCATACCTTATCTTATCATCCCTGATGTTATCATCCCTGACGTTATCATCCCTGACGTTATCACCCCTGATGTTATCATCCCTGATGTTATCATCCCTGCTGTTATCATCCCTGATGTTATCATCCCTGATGTTATCACCCCTGCTGTTATCATCCCTGATGTTATCACCCCTGATGTTATCACCCCTGATGTTATCACCCCTGATGTTATCATCCCTGATGTTATCATCCCTGCTGTTATCACCCCTGATGTTATCACCCCTGATGTTATCACCCCTGATGTTATCATCCCTGATGTTATCACCCCTGATGTTATCACCCCTGATGTTATCATCCCTGATGTTATCATCCCTGATGTTATCACCCCTGCTGTTATCACCCCTGATGTTATCACCCCTGCTGTTATCATCCCTGATGTTATCATCCCTGATGTTATCATCCCTGATGTTATCACCCCTGCTGTTATCACCCCTGATGTTATCATCCCTGATGTTATCATCCCTGATGTTATCATCCCTGATGTTATCATCCCCTGATGTTATCACCCCTGATGTTATCACCCCTGATGTTATCATCCCTGATGTTATCATCCCTGATGTTATCACCCCTGATGTTATCATCCCTGATGTTATCATCCCTGATGTTATCATCCCTGATGTTATCACCCCTGCTGTTATCATCCCTGATGTTATCATCCCTGCTGTTATCATCCCTGATGTTATCATCCCTGACGTTATCATCCCTGACGTTATCACCCCTGACGTTATCATCCCTGATGTTATCATCCCTGATGTTATCATCCCTGCTGTTATCATCCCTGATGTTATCATCCCTGATGTTATCATCCCTGATGTTATCATCCCTGCTGTTATCATCCCTGATGTTATCATATCTTATCTTATCATCCCTGACGTTATCATCCCTGACGTTATCATCCCTGACGTTATCATCCTTGATGTTATCACCCCTGATGTTATCATCCCTGACGTTATCATCCCTGATGTTATCATCCCTGCTGTTATCATCCCTGATGTTATCACCCCTGATGTTATCATCCCTGCTGTTATCATCCCTGCTGTTATCATCCCTGATGTTATCATCCCTGACGTTATCATCCCTGCTGTTATCATCCCTGATGTTATCATCCCTGATGTTATCATCCCTGATGTTATCTATCAGGCTCTGCTGTCTCCAGTTCTCCACTGTTTGTGTCTCAACTGCTGCTTGTGACAATTTTCTTCTTTATTTTCTTGACAAACTTTATTCTGTCAGAAAAGTCACCAGTGAGTTTTATTTTGGGTGTTATGAGGGTTATTATGGGTGTTATTATGGGTGTTATTATGTGTGTTATGAGGGTTGTTATGGGTGTTATTATGGGTGTTATGAGTGTTGTTATGAGAGTTATGAGGGTTATTATGGGTGTTATGAAGGTGTTGTTATGGGTGTTATTTTGGTTTTGAATGTTGTTATGAGGGTTATTATGAGTGTTATGGTGGGTGTTATGAGTGTTATTATGGGTGTTATGAGGGTTGTTATGGGTGTTATGAGTGTTGTTATGAGTGTTATGAGGGTTATTATGGGTGTTATTATGGGTGTTTGGGTTATGAGGGTATCTGTGTTATTATGAGGATTATTATCGGTGTTATTATGAGGGTTATTATGAGTGTTATGAGGGTGTTCGGGTTATTATGGTGTATTGTGGGTGTTATGAGGGTTATTATCGGTGTTATGAGTGTTGTTATGAGGGTTGTTATGGGTGTTATTATGGGTGTTATGAGTGTTATGAGGGTTATCTGTGTTATTATGAGGATTATTATGGGTGTTATTATGAGGGTTATTATGGGTGTTATGAGTGGTTTATGCGGGTTATTAGGAGTGTTTTTGTGGGTGTTATGAGGGTTGTTATGGGTGTTATGAGTGTTGTTATGAGGGTTATTATGGGTGTTATTATGGGTGTTATGAGTGTTATGAGGGTTATCTGTGTTATTATGAGGATTATTATCGGTGTTATTATGAGGGTTATTATGGGTGTTATGAGTGGTGTTATGCGGGTTATTATGAGTGTTATTGTGGGTGTTATGAGGGTTATTATGGGTGTTATGAATGTTGTTATGAGTGTTATGAGGGTTATTATGGGTGTTATTATGAGTGTTATTATAGGTGTTATGAGGGTTATTTTGAGTGTTATTATGGGTGTTATGAGTGTTATTATAGGTGTTATGAGTGTTATTATGAGTGTTATGAGGGTTATTATGGGTGTTATCATGAGTGTTATTATAGGTGTTATGAGGGTTATTATGAGTGTTATTATAGGTGTTATGAGGGTTATTATGAGTGTTATTATAGGTGTTGTGAGGGTTATTATAAGTGTTATGAGTGTTATTATAGGTGTTATGAGGGTTATTATGAGTGTTGTGAGGTTATTATGAGTGTTATAGGTGTTATGAGGGTTATTATAGGTGTTATGAGTGTTATTTGTTAGTATTATATGAGTGTTATTATAGGTGTCATGAGGGTTATTATAGGTGTTATGAGTGTTATTATAGGTATCATGAGGGTTATTATAAGTGTTATGAGTGTTATTTGGTGTTATGAGTGTTATTATAGGTGTTATGAGTGTTACTATGGGTTAGTAGTTATGGTGTTTAGTGTTATTATAGGTGTTATGAGTGTTATGGGTGTTATGAGTGTTATTATAGGTGTTATGAGTGTTATGGGTGTTATCAGTGTTATTATAGGTGTTATGAGTGTTACTATGAGTGTTATGAGTGTTTTGAGTGTTATTATAGGTGTTATGAGGGTTATTATAGGTGTTATGGGTGTTACTATGAGTGTTATGGGTGTTATGAGTGTTTTATAGGTGTTATGAGTGTTATTATGAGTGTTATTTTATGGGTGTTATGAGGGTTATGAGTGTTATGAGTGTTTTATAGGTGTGAGGTGTTATGAGTGTTTATAGGTGTTATGAGTGTTATTATAGGTGTTATGGGTGTTACTATGAGTGTTATGGGGTTATGAGTGTTTTATAGGTGTTATGAGTGTTATTATGAGTGTTATGAGTGTTATGTTTTTTTTTTTTTTGTTTGTTTTTTTTGAGTTTTTGAGTTTTGGGTTTTGAGTGTTTTATAGGTGTTATGAGGGTTATTTGGTGTTATGAGTATTTTATAGGTGTTATGAGGGTTATTATAGGTGTTATGAGTGTTATTATGAGTGTTATCAGTGTTATTATAGGTGTTATGAGTGTTACTATGAGTGTTATGAGTGTTTTATAGGTGTTATGAGTGTTATTATGAGTGTTATCAGTGTTATTATAGGTGTTATGAGTGTTACTATGAGTGTTATGAGTGTTATTATAGGTGTTATGGGTGTTACTATGAGTGTTATGGGTGTTATGAGTGTTTTATAGGTGTTATGAGTGTTATTATGAGTGTTATGAGTGTTATTATGGGTGTTATGAGGGTTATGAGTGTTATGAGTGTTTTATAGGTGTTATGAGTGTTATTATGAGTGTTATGGGTGTTATGAGTGTTTTATAGGTGTTATGAGTGTTATGTATGAGTGTTATGAGTGTTATGGGTGTTATGAGTGTTTTATAGGTGTTTTGAGTGTTATTATGAGTGTTATGAGTGTTTTATAGGTGTTATGAGTGTTTTATAGGTGTTATGAGTGTTATTATGAGTGTTATGAGTGTTATTATAGGTGTTATGAGTGTTATTATGAGTGTTATGAGTGTTATTATAGGTGTTATGAGTGTTAGGTTTGGTTTATAGGTGTTATGAGGGTTATTATGAGTGTTATGAGTTGTATTATAGGTGTTATGTGTTTATGAGTGTTTGGGTGAGTGTTTTATAGGTGTTATGAGTGTTATTATGAGTGTTATGAATGGTATTATAGGTGTTATGAGTGTTTTATAGGTGTTATGAGTGTTATTATAGGTGTTATGAGGGTTATTATGAGTGTTATGAGTGGTATTTATAGGTGTTATGAGTGTTTTATAGGTGTTATGAGTGTTATTATGGGTGTTATGAGGGTTATTATGAGTGTTATGAGTGGTATTATAGGTGTTGTGAGTGTTATTATAGGTGTTATGAGTGTTATTATAGGTGTTATGAGTGTTATTATGAGTGTTATGGGTGTTATGAGTGTTATTATAGGTGTTGTGAGTGTTATTATAGAGTGTTATGAGTGTTATTATAGGTGTTATGAGTGTTATTATGAGTGTTATGAGTGTTATGGGTGTTATGAGTGTTATTATGAGTGTTATGAGTGTTATGAGTGTTTTATAGGTGTTATGAGTGTTATTATGAGTGTTATGATTTATAGGTGTTATGAGTGTTTTATAGGTGTTATGAGTGTTATTATGAGTGTTATGAGTGTTATGGGTGTTATGAGTGTTATTATGAGTGTTATGAGTGTTATGGGTGTTATGAGTGTTTTATAGGTGTTATGAGTGTTATTATGAGTGTTATGAGTGTTATGAGTGTTATGAGTGTTATGGGTGTTATGAGTGTTATTATGAGTGTTATGAGTGTTATGGGTGTTATGAGTGTTTATGGGTGTTATGAGTGTTATTATGAGTGTTATGAGTGTTATGGGTGTTATGAGTGTTATGGGTGTTATGAGTGTTATTATGAGTGTTATGAGTGTTATGGGTGTTATGAGTGGTTTATGGTTTATGAGAGTGTTATGAGTGTTATGGGTGTTATGAGTGTTTTATAGGTGTTATGAGTGTTTTATAGGTGTTATGAGTGTTTTATAGGTGTTATGAGTGTTATTATGAGTGTTATGGGTGTTATGAGTGTTATTATGAGTGTTATGAGTGTTATGGGTGTTATGAGTGTTTTATAGGTGTTATGAGTGTTTTATAGGTGTTATGAGTGTTTTATAGGTGTTATGAGTGTTATTATGAGTGTTATAGGTGTTATGAGTGTTATTATAGGTGTTATGAGTGTTATTATAGGTGTTATGAGTGTTTTATAGGTGTTATGAGTGTTTTATAGGTGTTATGAGTGTTATTATAGGTGTTATGAGTGTTATTATAGGTGTTATGAGGGTGTATTATAGGTGTTATGAGTGTTATTATAGGTGTTATGAGTGTTATTATAGGTGTTATGAGTGTTATTATGAGTGTTATGAGTGTTCAGAGGGAGCTGCTTGTTGCTCAACTCATTCTGCTGTTCGACCAGTTTGGTTTCTCTCTCCTCTCTCGGTGACATAGTGAAATCTTTGAAACCTACAAATTGCCCATTGGATACTGTCCCTGCCAAAGTGCTAGAAATGGTTGTTAATCCTGAGGGGCCCAGTCTTCTGGTTTTCCTGAACCCCTGTCTTAGACTAGGAACCGTCCCAGCTGCTTTTAAACATGCTGTGGTCAGGCCCCTTCTTAAAAAGCCGAATCTCGACCCCTCAGTGTTATTAAAGTTTAGACCTCTTTCCCGTTTACCCTTCCTTTCTGAGGTTTTAGAAAAAGTTGTTTTATACAGTTACAGTCCTTTCTGGACAGCTCTGTTCTTGAGAGGTTTTAATCTGGATTCAGGTCTCGTCCCAGTACTGAGCCTGCACTAATAAAGGTTCACAACGATATCACGCTGTCTGTGGAGGCCCAGTGGCCTGTTGTCCTGGTGCTGCTGGATCTCACAGCAGCCCTTGACATGGTGGACCGTTCAGTCCTCTAACGTCTAAGTTTGTTGGCATCCACGGCCCTGAAGTGGTTTTCATCTGACTTGTCCTGTACAACCTTCTCCGTTATGGTCGGCGACCTGTTCCAGTGCTCCTCTCTCCTGTGGAGTCCCACAAGGTTCTGTTCTTGGTCCCATCCTCTTTTCATTCTATATGTTGCTACTTGGGTCAATTATAGCTAACAACCTTTCTTTTCATTGTTATGCAGATGATTTACAAGTCTATCTGCCAGTGAAGCCTCATAGTAACAGGTCACAGTGTGTTGCTGATATTAAGCAGTGATTGGCCCAAAACTTTCTTCATTGAAATGATGATAAACTGAGTGTATTGTGTTTGGGGATGCTGTGACGGCTGACGTTGGTACCTTGTCCTCAAAGCTCAGTCCAACCATCAGAAATCTGACCTTCGACAGCCATCTGAGGTTTGACGACCAAATCAGCAATGTTTTCAGGACTAGTTTCATCCAGTTACGTCTCCTGGCCAAATTTAAAATGGTTTTCAGCCGTCACGAACCCTGAGAAAGCCGTCCATGCTGTAATCAGATTAGACTGCTGCCCTTCATGTTGGCGTCGCCCGGTTTTCTCTTAGTCGCCTTCAACTAGAGCAGAACGCCGCTGCCATCTTTAACCATCACTAATAGACAAGAGCTCATCAGTCCTCCTCTTAACTCCCTTCACTGGCTTCCCCTCCTTTACAGGTCTGATTTCAAACTTTTAGTTTGATTTAAAACTCTAACGGCCTCGCCTCGTCCTATTGATCTGAGCTGTTAACAGTCCTGATCCTGGTGGAGCTCTGAGGTCAACTAATCAGCTGTTGATGGAAGTGATCAGGTCAAAGCCCAAACCCTGGGCTGACCGAGCCTTTCTGCTGCTGCTCCCAGGTTCTGGATAAGCTCCTCATGTCTGACCTGGACCTCTTCAGATCCAGACTACTAACCTGGGCCTCTTCAGATCCAGACTACTAACCTGGACCTCTTCAGATCCAGACTACTAACCTGGGCCTCTTCAGATCCAGACTACTAACCTGGACCTCTTCAGATCCAGACTACTAACCTGGACCTCTTCAGATCCAGACTAGTAACCTGGACCTCTTCAGATCCAGACTACTAACCTGGGCCTCTTCAGATCCAGGCTACTAACCTGGGCCTCTTCAGATCCAGACTACTAACCTGGACCTCTTCAGATCCAGACTACTAACCTGGGCCTCTTCAGATCCAGACTACTAACCTGGACCTCTTCAGATCCAGACTAGTAACCTGAACCTCTTCAGATCCAGACTACTAACCTGGACCTCTTCAGATCCAGACTACTAACCTGGGCCTCTTCAGATCCAGACTACTAACCTGGACCTCTTCAGATCCAGACTACTAACCTGGGCCTCTTCAGGTCCAGACTACTAACCTGGACCTCTTCAGATCCAGACTACTAACTGGGCCTCTTCAGATCCAGACTACTAACCTGGACCTCTTCAGATCCAGGCTACTAACCTGGGCCTCTTCAGATCCAGACTACTAACCTGGACCTCTTCAGATCCAGACTACTAACCTGGACCTCTTCAGATCCAGACTAGTAACCTGAACCTCTTCAGATCCAGACTACTAACCTGGACCTCTTCAGATCCAGACTACTAACCTGGGCCTCTTCAGATCCAGACTACTAACCTGGACCTCTTCAGATCCAGACTACTAACCTGGACCTCTTCAGATCCAGACTACTAACCTGGACCTCTTCAGATCCAGACTACTAACTGGGCCTCTTCAGATCCAGACTACTAACCTGGACCTCTTCAGATCCAGACTACTAACCTGGACCTCTTCAGATCCAGACTACTAACCTGGACCTCTTCAGATCCAGGCTACTAACCTGGGCCTCTTCAGATCCAGACTACTAACCTGGACCTCTTCAGATCCAGACTACTAACCTGGGCCTCTTCAGATCCAGACTAGTAACCTGGACCTCTTCAGATCCAGACTAGTAACCTGGACCTCTTCAGATCCAGACTACTAACTGGGCCTCTTCAGATCCAGACTAGTAACCTGGACCTCTTCAGATCCAGACTACTAACCTGGGCCTCTTCAGATCCAGGCTACTAACCTGGGCCTCTTCAGATCCAGACTACTAACCTGGACCTCTTCAGATCCAGACTACTAACCTGGGCCTCTTCAGATCCAGACTACTAACCTGGACCTCTTCAGATCCAGACTAGTAACCTGAACCTCTTCAGATCCAGACTACTAACCTGGACCTCTTCAGATCCAGACTACTAACCTGGACCTCTTCAGATCCAGACTACTAACCTGGACCTCTTCAGATCCAGACTACTAACCTGGACCTCTTCAGATCCAGAGTACTAACTGGGCCTCTTCAGATCCAGACTACTAACCTGGACCTCTTCAGATCCAGACTACTAACCTGGACCTCTTCAGATCCAGACTACTAACTGGGCCTCTTCAGATCCAGACTACTAACCTGGACCTCTTCAGATCCAGACTACTAACCTGGGCCTCTTCAGATCCAGACTACTAACTGGGCCTCTTCAGATCCAGACTACTAACTGGGCCTCTTCAGATCCAGACTACTAACCTGGACCTCTTCAGATCCAGACTACTAACCTGGACCTCTTCAGATCCAGACTACTAACCTGGACCTCTTCAGATCCAGACTACTAACCTGGACCTCTTCAGATCCAGACTACTAACCTGGGCCTCTTCAGATCCAGACTACTAACCTGGGCCTCTTCAGATCCAGACTACTAACTGGGCCTCTTCAGATCCAGACTACTAACCTGGACCTCTTCAGATCCAGACTACTAACCTGGACCTCTTCAGATCCAGACTACTAACCTGGGCCTCTTCAGATCCAGACTACTAACCTGGGCCTCTTCAGATCCAGACTACTAACCTGGGCCTCTTCAGATCCAGACTACTAACCTGGGCCTCTTCAGATCCAGACTACTAACCTGGGCCTCTTCAGATCCAGACTAGTATCCTGGACCTCTTCAGATCCAGACTACTAACCTGGACCTCTTCAGATCCAGACTACTAACCTGGACCTCTTCAGATCCAGACTACTAACCTGTTTATTTAGGATGGCCTTTAATACCCAGTAGCATGGTGACGATTTTACCTTAGTACATCTTATTTTACTTTGCTCTGTTTTAATGCTTTTACCCTTTAACTCAGTTTGAGAGGCTGGTTTTTAATTTGTCTTTAACTGTTTTATTTGTTTTATTTTGTCTTAATTCTTTTATGTGTTTTAATTTTATTTTAAATGTGTACAGCACTTTGGTCAACGACGTTGTTTTAAAGCACTTTATTAATAAAGCTGTGTTGTACCACAGCTATTAACTCTCCACCACACGTTAGCTCAGCGGCTAACACTGAATGGTAAACATGTCAGTAAATGACTGTAGTTCCTTCTAGTCAGCAGTGATCAGTGGTTGTTCAGGAGTTTATTGTGAAGGGAGGAACAGCAGCAGTGAAGAGGTGATGATCTGTTATTGATGAGGGTCTGAACTACAGAGCCTCCATGTTATTAATATACTAAATATATTCTCATAAAGGTTTTTCATATATATCAGGACCAGTTTCTAAAACCCGTCTCTGCTCTTTCCTGCAGGTACACCTATGGGAAACCTGTTGTTGGCTCAGTCAAGGCAGTGTTTTGTAGAAACGCCTTCCGGTTTTATTGGTATTCAGTTTTACAAAAGGACCTGTGTAAAACATATGAGCTGACGGTGAGTATTAATGTCATATAATCACGCTTTTCTTTCACTAATTCTGTTCATTTTCTTGGTTTGAAATTGACCCTTGTCCTTATCGACCAGACGGATAAAGGCGGTTGTGCCACACAAACTGTGAACCTGGCGGAGTTTTCTCTCGACAACAGCATGTATGACGACAGTTTTGAGGTGAAAGCTGAAATGGAGGAGTACGGCACAGGTATGTGGACTGAATCCACGGGAAGGTTGACCGGATGCTGTTCCCGATGAGCTGTGATCTGCATGTTTTCTGTCATCTAGGGGTCATTCTGAAAGGCAGTGGGCGGACCGGCTTCAGCAGTCACATCAGAACGGTCACCTTTGAGGACGTAGCTGCCTCATACAAGCCTGGCATCCCGTTGGAGGGAAAGGTAATCAGTCTCATTAGTGACAGCCTGTGGCCAGCACAGTGCAAAGATGGAGATTTCTCTATATCCACGCTAGTGGTGAGGCTCTGGGATGGCAGTGAGAGCTGGTCCACCGCTTGGGTTTAGACTGAAATATCTCAACTAATATGACCGATTCATGGTCCCCGCGAGATGAATTCAGCAGCCACTAGTTTCTGACAGGTGTTTTTAACACTTCAGACTTTTAAGATTTTTTTTTACGATCCATCACTTTTAATTATTTCACCGTTGTTGCTCAGTTTTCAGTTTGGTGGTATGGTGGATGCACTACGAAACACATGAACCTCACTTGTGATTGCCACAAAGAGTAATAAAGGCTCACGCTAAACATTTTTCAAATCGTAAGACTTTGAAAATGTGTTTTTGAAATGATGTTTTGGACACCGTGAGCTTTCCTCTTGTGCCACCGTCAGGCCGTTTTCAGCTCATACTGTAAAAGGCAGATTCCATGTCAAAGTTAACTCGAATATAACGAAGTAACACAAATTCAAATTCATTCTAACACCACTAATTTCTTTAAGACACGTCATACTAGCTTGTTGCAGAGGACGCTAAACATCGCTCCAATCTTGCGCTAAAGTTTGACGAGGAAAAACCGGCATGGGCATTTTCAAAGGGATCCCTGCAGCTGCTGTTGCCTGTTGGGCTGCAGTTTGTTCTGATTGGAGCAGATAGTTGATGTCAGAACCTGGGAGGGTTTCTGGACTTTCATTGATTTGTGTTGTTTATGATTTCCAGTAATGATAATACACACATACTAGGGCTGTCCTGAATACTATTTTTTGGGCTTCGAAGCTTCAGTGAGAAATATTTGAGGTACTGGAAGCTTCGCAGAGCGGCGCAACGCAGTCGGCCGACACGTATCTCCACCATTCCAGCGCTCCGGTGCTACTGTACTAACACAAACCTCTATGGAGGACGATATCCGTCTGACAATAATAACGCTCAATATGAATAAAGGATAATGTTGTGGGATTGTTCCTTATTTCATATGCTCTTTTGGAATTTCTACTTTATCACATACTTGCAATAAATACTTGAATGGATTGACTACATTAATATTTCTCAACTCTTATAATAAACCCTTAAGCCTTCGTCCTACTGGAAATACTGGAGGGTGGCAGAATCCTTAGTATGCTAAACGAGTGCTGACCTGTAGTCGTCTGTTAGTAGTGGTCTGCGGTGGGTCAGCTTCTGCTTTCTGACTTGTTTGCAGGTCAAACTGATCGGTCCAGACAACAAAGCTGTTGCCAATGAGGCAGTCTATGTGTTCGCCAGCGACAATCAAAACTTCACGCTCACCACAGACACGAGAGGCGTGGCTTCATTTTCCTTTGACACCGCCCTCTGGAAGGACACCGTCAATCTACAGGTTAGCTCCTGCTGCACAGAGATGCTTCTTTTTTCAGAAGACTCAAAAGGGATTCCTCTTAATAACCAGATTAGTATTTATCAATTATACAAGCTGTATGTCATCAATGTGATAAATGAAGGCTGTTGACTTGCGGTTGTTGTGTCAACAGGCGAGGTCTCGAAAGACGGTGGAGAATGAGCCATACGTGGCCGATCTGCGCAGGCCAGAGTACAGGTCGGCCTACCACCACGTTGAAGCATTTTACTCAAAGAGCAGCAGTTTTCTGAAGCTCATGCAGGTGAGCGGGAAGATCTCCTGCGACAAAGAGGCGACTGTGCGCGCTCAGTACATCATCCAGGGGGAGGAGCTAAAGAAGGGACAGGACGTCCTTGACTTCTTTTATCTGGTAAGACTGGTGCAGTACTGAGTCCTAAAATCCATACATGAATTAACATGTTAGCACTTCCAGTTCACTTGTCTGGAAGTCAGCGGTTTCTTTCTCTTGAAAGTGAATCTGGCTATAAAGTCCTCCTGATTTCCACCACAGGAGGCTACATGCACACGACGGAGCCTTTGGCCGTGACATTAACCCTGTAGATCAGCACTTTCTGCCGTTGTGCTCAGCAGAAAATCAGTGACGAACAACTGCATTGTACAATTTTCACTCCAAATGGAGTAATTTTATTATAATAATAATCAAATATGATTAAGTGAAAATACACTTTTAGTGTTGTTTTAGCATCAAGGCCTCGTCTTTTAGAAACTATTTGGAAACAAATAGTATAGTAACAAACGTATTTTATGAAGTTTTTAATGGCAGTGTGTTAACACACAGCTCAGCCAAAGCTGGTACCGGGTCCGTCGGGTTATAGAGGGCCATATAAATGTGTCAGTAAATATCCCACTCGCTGAATTTTGAAACGTTTGTGTGTCTTAAAAAAGGCGGTTTCCTAGCGAGTTGCTAAATGAGACTACAAAACATGGTCACGGCGACCCGCCCGCCTTCACAGCCTCGATGTGTACGCTGAAGCCGTGTGACGTGGTGGAGTTCATATGTAGCCTAACGTTAGCTTTTACTTCAAAAATCATAAAAGTGGTGTTCATCTGTGAAGATCATCTTGCTGAACAAAACAGGTAGTAGGACCATAGACGTTTGTTTGCCAGAGCTTATTGCTTATTATATGGCATATTTATTATATATATGTATAATAAATATATATATTCCTATTGGCTTTTAGAGGAGGACCAGGACCATGCTAACTTCCTGGTTGGCCTACAGAAATCTATATAATTAAATAGTATTGTAAATGACTACGTGGTCCCTGGAGCACTCTGTTATGAATCATTTTCACTATTTCTTCCATCATGTTGAAAAATCACTTCGATCTCACATCTTGCCTGCGTTATGTTAAAGTCAGGTTGAACAGTAATCAAACTGCTCTGCTGACTGTTCCTAAAAAGGCTTTTTGTAAAAAGGACGTGGACCTACTTGTGCACACTGAGGGGTGAATTCACAATGACGGCGCGGCTGTAGCGGCTGTTTAACAGGTTAAAGAAGAAGAAGACGAGGGATTCTCTAAACACCAGTAAAGGCTGAAATGCGTCCCTCACTGCGCTGCTAAGCAAATAGCAGCTCGGTGCTCCTGTGCTATTTGCATGTATTTAAATTAGGTGATATGCAGATATTTGCCACAAAATTGTCCCCTCTCTATGCAAATGAGCTTCACTGCCACAAAGTTCAGCACTAATGGCCACACAGTTGCAGTGAAGTTACTGTCGTCTTCAGAGAGGTGGTGATAATTGAAGCACATTTATACTGACGGACTGAGATATTAAATCCCAAATACGTTTTCTCTCTGTCACATTTCACATTCCCGCCTGAAGTATTTGCACCTCGCTTGCGGTCAGAACTTTTTTTTGTTTTTCTGTCTACTGCGTGGGCTGCACGGTGGTGCAGTGGTTAGCACTGTTTCCTCACAGCAAGAGGGTCGCAGGTTCGAATCCGGCTTGGGACTCTTCTGTGTGGAGTTTGCATGTTCTCCCCGTGTCAGCGTGGGTTTTCTCCGGGTACTCCGGCTTCCTCCCACAGTCCAAAGACATGCTGTTTAGGTTAACTGATGACTCTAAATGTCCCGTAGGTGTGGATGTGAGTGTGAATGGTTGTCTGTCTCTATGTTGTCTGTCTCTATGTGTCCTGTGATGGACTGGAGACCTGTCCAGGTGAACCCGCCTTCGCCCAGCTGGGATCGGCTCCAGCCCCCGCGACCCCTAACGGGATAAGCGGTTGACGATGGATGGATGGATGTCTACTGCGTTCTCGGCGCAATGACATTTAGACTTGGCCTCATGGATTGAATTGCAATCAGCTGCAAAATGTTATGTGTGCTGTAACATCATTAGTGCAACATCTTTTGTGAAGCGCTATCAGCGGCCGCAATCCATTCGCCCGAGAGCGTATAAAAAGTGATTGTAAACTCACGTTCAGTTTGTCTGCTTGTGTTTTGTCTCTTTCTAGGTCGTTTCCAGAGGAGGAATTGTGAAGCACGGTCGTGTCCCAGTGGCTGTTAAAACAGGAAATGGTACAAACATGTTACTAAAACGTAGCTAGCCACCCTAAAGGATAAATCTCAAGCAAAAAAAAAAAGCACCCAGACAGATGAATGCTAATGCTGCTCTAGATCTTAAATGTCCAGCTGTTTGTGAAAAGTGATATTATGTCAGTGTTTTCATTTCCACTGCCCCCAAAAAAAATCAGTTAATGCAGGTTTGAAGGAACAATGTGGAACAATTAGAGGGATCTATCGGCCGAAATGGAATATAATATCAATAAGTATGTTTATTGACCTATGCCTTCGCCCAATGCCCCCTGGGATCGTCTCATAAAGTAGAGTTATTATGGGGGGGACGGCCTCTGAGCGAGGTGAAGGCCGTTACTATGGTTTTGCACACGGCGGCTCATGTTAGCGCTGTTTTGGAAAGGAAGGAGTAATGAAAACACACTGAGTTAAAGTTCTAAGACGAAAACACAGAAATCTCCCAGAACGCTGTGGTAGCGACCTGTCAATCAACAGGTAGCCCCGCCCTACAGCATCCCCTGCTTTCTGGTCTGTGTGACTCTAGATGGACCATAATCCACTAAATGAACATCCTGCTGTGTTGAAGGAGACTGAAACTAGAGACCGAGACCATAAACTGATGTTTACAGTGTTTACTGAGGTAATCAATCAGAGGAGGATCATTTTCTAGAGACGTCTATAGGACCAGAGGAGTCGCCCCCTGCTGGCTGGTAGGAAGAGTCCAGGTTTAAGGTGCTTCACTTCTCAGACCAACCTTCTTCACACAGACCTACGTAGCTCCAGCAGCTTCGGTTTAACTAAGCACATTATTATTTGCCCATGTGCAGAGAAGATTACTGTTCAAACAAAATCATAATATCTGATTTGGTGGTAGCAAAATGAGCAAGTATATTATTTGTGTTATGTATTTTGATTCATATGGTCACACGCCATTGTCTCTCTGTATTTCAT